>PITB01019921.1:0-31862 GCA_004024585.1 Paradoxurus hermaphroditus | reverse complement strand
CGAGATCATGACCTGAGCTGAAGTCGGAGGCTTAACCGACTGAGCCACCCAGGCGCTCCTATTCTATTCTATTCTTGAAAGAGTGAGCAAGCACAGGGGAGGTGCAGAGAGAGAGGGAAAGAGAGAATCCTAAGTAGGCTCTGCACTTGTCAGCATAGTGCCCGACACGGGGTTCGAACCCACAAACGACGAGATCATGACCCGGCCCAAAACCAAGAGTCAGATGCTCAACTGACTGAGCCACACAGGCGTCCCTGTAAGGCCTAGGCTTATTTCAGCATAACTCCAACTGAAATCGTTTAATTTAAGGGAAGACTGGGAAGTTTGAAACTCAAAAGGATGTAGACCATATGGTGCCCTCCTTTCAACAATTAATGGACCAATTTATAGAGCACTTTCTTAGGATTGAGGCCTTGAGTCTTATTTGGAGCTTTAGTTGTTAGCGTGCGTAGCTTCCCAGGAACAAAAAGAGATGAACCGGCCACGCGGATCAAGCTGTAGGCCCTGGGCCTTTGGGTAGCCTCCACCTGACGAATCAGAAGATGCTGTCATCAGAGTGACGTCGGGCAGGTAGCGCCCTTACAGCATGCCATGAGAACAGGAGGCCTAATTACACACGGACTTCTATCTAAGGCTGTGGTTCTCAATCTTCGATGTGCGTAAGAACCGTCTCCAGGGGCGCCTGGGTGGTTCAGCCAGTTAAACATCTGACTCTTGATTTCGGCTCAGGTCATGATCACAGTTTGTGAGATTGAGCTCCATGTCGGACACTGCACTGACGGTGCGGAGCCTGCTTGGGATTCTCTCTCTCTCTCTGCCCCTCCCTTGCATGCACGCTCTCTCTCTCCGGATAAAGAAATAAACTTTTTTTTTTTTTTTTTTTTTTTAAAGAGCTATCTGGGAAGCTTACTAGACACGCAGATCTCTGGACCTGGCAGAGAGAGCTTTCTGGATCCGTTGCTCTGGGAGGAGCTGAGCTCGGGAATACACATGTTAAACAAACCCCCAGGTAATCCTGATGTCAGTTGCTCACTACTGACCCTGTGAGAAACACTGGCCCAAAGTCTTCTAAATGAGACTGACAAAATGTGACAATTATTAAAGCTGGGTGTTGGGTACATGCGGATTATTTTCTGCATACCTGAAAATTTTTACTTTAACAAAGGCTTTGTGTGTGTGTGTGTATGTGTGTGTGTGTGTGTGTGTGTGTGTGTGTGTGTGTTTAATGATTTCTTTCAAGTCAGAAATCAACCAGCGAGGCGAGCACGGGCAAAGGGTGGTGGCGATGTCACGACAGCCAAGAATCAGGGTGCGTGAGGCGGCTGTCGACGGTGCCGGGCCCGCGAGCCTGGCCAGCAGAGCCACGTGGCGGCCAACCCGCAATTCCGGCAAAATCCAAACTACGCCCACCCCCACCCTGAGTGTAATCAGGTACTCAGCCCGACTTTGACTAGGCTAGTTTCCCTGCAATTCGGACCACACCAACTGCACTGTTAAGGAGGGAAGAGGGGGCGGAGGCAGACTTTGGGCTTCTGTTGGGAAGAGGATGGGGAAGAACTGGAGGGAATGACTCTCAGGGGGTCTCCCAGGCTGAAGTTTTTGACTTTTAAAGAGGAAGTAAAGAGGCTGAGCAAGCAGGGAGGGCCAGGAGGGCAAGTGGGACAGAAGAGGCAGGAGGGAGGCGCCATGGGTAAACCGCAGAGGGGTGCCCGAGGCGTCACCACCGTGGTGTTGCTGGAGGGTACTGGTTTCAATACTGTTCTGAGCCAAGCAAATCCTAAGTGTAGAGCACGTAGCAGCCACCAAAGCCACCGGATTGTGTACCACCAGCCCACGTACGTGCCCCAGGACCACTGCCTCTAACTGTCCTGGTGAAACTGAACTTTCCAAACCCACCATCCAGACGCCTCAGTCATATGTGACCAACGGCAGAAGGGCTCGGATGAGTACGGGGTCGGAGAAGAACGACGTGACTGAAGAGGCCAGGCAGACCGGCCAGCACCTGCGAGTTGTACACAGAAACACGGCATCGCTGATTACCCCTAAGAGTTGTGACAACATCATTCCTTCCTGAGCAACGTGCCACGGCCAAAGTAGCAGCTGGTTCTGTCTGAAGGAAACAAGAATGGTAACGCTGACCTTCTGGGGAAGGCCGATTAGCTGCCACTTACCCCCTCGACACCCAAATGGGGCGGAGTTTCGCAGTCAGCGTAACTGCCGCTGAGTTCACATCCTACGCTCTCTCACTCCGGGGGGAGCCCGGGACCCTTCCAAATTTTATTTCGCCCCTTGAGAAGGAACAAGATCAAAATGGGGCCCTCAAGGGGCGTCTGGGTGGCTCAGCTGGATAAGTATCTGACTCTTTATTTCAGCTCAGATCATGATCTCACGGCCCATGAGTTTAAGTCGGCTTGGGATTTTTCTCTCTCTCTCTCTCTGTCTCTCTCTCTGCCCCTCCTCTACTCTCTCTCTCTCAAAATAAGTAAATAAACATTAAAAAAAAAAAAAAGGAGCCCTCGGGGCACCTGAGATGCTCAGTCAGTTAAGCTTCCGACTTTGGCTCAGGTCATGATCTCACGGTTCGTGGGTTGGAGTCCCGCAACGGGCTCTGTGCTGACAGCTCAGAGCCTGGAGCCGGCTTCAGATTTCGTGTGTGTGTCTCTCTCTGCCCCTCCCCTACTAATGCTCTGTCTCTGTCTCTCAAAAATAAACAAACGTTAAAAAAATTTAAAATGGAGCCCTCAAAAACAGAGGGTAGGGATGCCCTCAGGTGGCATATTCTCTCGTTCTTTCTCTTGTTTTTTTTTCCTCTCTCTCTCTCTTACTCTCTCTGCCAGAAATAGCAGATTCTGGGCAAGCCTTCTGCTCAGGATAGATGGAAAGGTCGGTGGGAACCTGAGCAAGGCCCTGGAGCACGGAGCACGGAGGGCCCTGCCTTCGATACGGCTGAGCGGTTTCTGGCCTTACCTAAGAGCATGTCAGTCTGTCTGGACCACACTGGTGTTCACTTCTGTTTTGGTTTCAACATGAACTTGTCACCCATACTGGGAGATTTTGCACAAAAATCCAGATTGCTGAATTCTTCAGACACAACGCCTGAGAAGCTGGGCCTGCTTCTGTCACAGAAAACCCAACCAGCGGAGTGTGGCTGTGGCGAGCCTGAGCCCCCAGCCCTCCCAACCCCGGGGGGTCAGGAGGAGGGTCTTTCTCACTCCATCTGCGCTGCCGGCCCTCTTAGAGTAGAGATTAAGAGGCAAGTGAAGCGCTTCTGCTACCGAAAGCAAGAAAGCAAAAGGAAGGCTGGGGGGACGAATGTTTTAGGAGAAGTGGCAGCGTACGTGTCTTCGGAGAAATGCGACTAGCGGCTAGCCCGTGTGTGCACCTCAGTAGTGGAACTGAAGGCGCTGTTTTGAAATACAACCCCACCCACTCCATGGATTAACTTGACGTGCCTGGTTCCCAAAGGCACCTCAAGTCACGCACTGACAGAGCCCAGAGAAAGACACAGACTCTAGCACAATGATCTTCAAACTATAGGCCGTGACCCACTGTGAGTCATAAAATCAATTTAGTGGATCATCACCAGCCTTTCTGATCTTTTCTTTTTTCTTTTTTAACAGCACGGAGTAAAACAGAAAAGAGAGCGTCCTGCAGATAGGAGGGGACGTAGGGCCTCAACATTTTCCCCCAGTTTTATATACAGACAAACACGGTCGTGACGTACGGCGTATTTTAAATTGCTGGTGACGGGTTAAAAACAAACAAACCCAAACACAGTGGTCTAGCGCGGTACAACAGGTGGGTCAGTAAAGAAGGCTGTGGGCTGTCCTGTCCCCCGCAGGCCGCGGGAAGGTGGAGGCTGAGGTAGAGGCCAGTGGGTTCTGGGTCATCTCCTCTTTACAGACATACTTCTGAGGAAACGGTGCGACCTGGCGCAGCCTCCGCGCAGGCTGTCCACAGGGCTGTCGTCAGCTCTGCCCTGGGCTTTTGGTCTCTTACTGCGCCCCCGGCCCATGTGCCTTCTTTCCCGGAAGTGGCTACTGCGGGGGCGGGGGAGAGGGTTGGGAGCCCGACCACCTCACACAGGTGGAACGCCCCTCGGTTTTCTTCACCTCACGGTCTGCCAACACCACCGCTAGCTCAGCCTGGCTCTGGGAAAGAGCTAAAGCGGGTTTCAGAGACGCTCTCTGACACGGGAGGCCACGGAGCACTATGTCGTGTGCTTCATCCAAGTCACAGGGCGAGTCAGTCATGAGGCTGACCCGAGAAACCCCTTCTCCCGATTTGCAGCCTAGATTCCAAACGCACTCGCCCAGGCCTTTTCAAAAGCAGGTACCCACTGGTCTTCAGGTGTCCCTAGGGCACCCAGACACCTGTCTGCATTTACTGTGCACACAGTCCACTCCTGACTCTCCATACTTACGGAAGGCAAAGGAAGGTACAGAAAGCTGGAAAGACTCCTTTACCACGATGGTCCTTGAGTAGCAGTGCCCAAGAGAATCGCTGAGTTTTTGTTTTTTTCCCCAGTGTCTGTGTGCTGGGCCTCACCCCAGGCACCCTGAGGAAGTAACTTCTAGAAACAGGACCCGGTCATATGTCTGAGAATCAGTGCCCTAAACTTTCTTTCAGACAGCGTGCTGAACACCAGCTACTGAGCAGCGAAACGGGCGCCTTGCCGCCTCACCCTGTCGCGTCGCCCACTGTCTTCTAACACCGGTGTTAATGACCTCTGCCTTGACCTAAAGGCTGAGGGGAGGCAGGAAAGGCCTCCGCTCCTGAGGGACCCTGAGCTGGCTCTCCCAAAATTCAGACCAGATTCCATGGCGTCCGCAAAACCGGAGCAGGTCCTCTTCGTCTCGGTGGGCCCAGGAGCGGTTCAGATCCGATCAGAGATGCTTGTTCAATATTCAAAATGTAAAGCACAGAGGTTGCTGAACCAGCGCTTCGAAAAGTTAATTAAATGCCAGGTTTCTTTTTAAGAGCTCCTCCATCACTTGCTGATTGCTCTGGCCATTTGCAGGATGACGCTTTAGCTCTGGACGATGACGGGAGCGTTCTCCTTCACCTCCCACCTTGTGAGGACGGGGTGACAGCAGCAAGGGCACTCTGGCTCCCTGTTCTCCCGCAAGTGCCACGCGGACCTGGTCAGTATCCCTACCTCCGCTGACAGCCTCGTCTTCAGCCCGACCCTCAACCGATCCCTCCTGGTTATTACCCTGCTCCTCTGGGACTCACGCTAGCTAGCTTCCGTGCCCTTGGCTCCACACAGAGACCACTCCTCAGGGGGAGGCCCAGTCCCAGGCCCCCTCCCGCAAGCCTGTCGCAGGAAGTCTGATGACCGATGGCATTAACAGTTAACATTTATTGAGCTTGTTGGGTGCCGTGCACTGTTATTATATTACCTTCCTTACATATAGTCCTATCCTATAATACTGTATATTCTCTCTACATAGTATGATGCGACATTATTGAACTCACACATTATCTTTTTCGATTTACTCTGTGTTACAAAGGAGACAAGTTCAGAGAAGGGAAGCAGCTTGCCGAAGGCCACCCGGCTAGAAAGTGGGAGGGCTCTGGGCCGCGGGACACCAAAGTCCAGTTCTCAGCCCCTCCACAACAGAAACACGCGGGTAGATCTACACGATGCAAAATGCTTGTTCCGTAGACTCTGCTTCGAATCCAGTGACTGCTTCCCACCACGAGGACGCACTTGCAGCTCCAGCGGGGCCACGCTTTGTCAGGCCTGACGAGCTGGTGGGCGATGCTGCCTTAATTGTTCTGTGCGATTTGTCATGTACCTTGTCTTTACAACGGGACGGCTTGCATGCGGCAAAAAAGGAGACGCCACGCGGCTAAGTCACCTTTCCCTCCACACGCTCTCCTTTTCTAAGTCCTTTTGCTCAAATCGAATTCTTTTCTCTCGGCACTCAGAGACCACACCGCCAAGAGGTGGGCATGACTTGGGCAGCTGAGCACCGGCTGGATGGCCCTGCCCAGCCCGTGCCCACGGCCACGCGGGACCGCTCCTGAATCTTCAGTTTCCTTCTGGGGCTCCGGGGTGAGGAAAGGCTGCGATGGAAAAACTCTGCTGCCCGCAGTCGGTCTCCTCTGTCCTCCCCACTGCGGCAGATGGGAGGCCTCGGCTGCCGCTTACACGGGTGACGTGCTGAAGGGTGAAAGGCAGCCCTAATGTAGACATCATCTCAGTTAAAATGTTTCTCTCGAGTTTAATGGAATACTGCAGAGATCTAAATGGAGATAAAGTACCACGGCTCAGAGAACAGCCCGGATGCTCTCTACGCAGCATGACAATGTTCAGTGGTTAATTAGACCCCGTTAACCTATTTTAGCAGGGGACATAACTGGGATGAATGGGGGCAAGTGTCCTTGAAGTCTCTTAATAACCACAGCACATACTGGACCCTAGACTCACCTTCCTGCTGCGAGACAGAAGAGGCTTAAAATAGACCCAAGTGCCAGGAATCTGGAGGCTCGGCGGCCCCAGGGGTAGGCCCTCCACCAGCCCAGCCCCCATGGGCTAAGGCCTCTGATCCGGATGTGAAGGCTTCGGACAAATGGTTTACTAGTGCAACTTGTTGGCCTGGGAGAAAAAGTTAAAGCCACAGGGTGTGGCCCACAGGGTTCCCAGGACGAAAAGAAGAAACTCGGCAGCCGGGGGCTAAATTCATACACGCTTGGAGAGGGGAAGAGCAGGAACGAGATACCAGCTAAGATGGAGCCAAAGCCCCCTTACATTTTCAAAACGTGGCCCTCTTCTGGAGGAAAAGAAGTCAAAACACCATTTTCTTGTGGCGTTTTCTGCTTCCATAATTTTTTAATGCTTTTTTTAAAATTTATTTTTGAAAGAAAGAAAGTGTGAGTTGGGGAGGGACAGGGAGAGAGGGGCACAGAAGATCCGAAGTGGGGCTCTGCGCTGAGAGCAGTGAGCCCGACGCGGGGCCCAAACTCACAAACCACGAGATCATGACCCGAGCCAAAGTTAGACCTCAGCTGACAGAGCCACCCAGGCGCCCCTCTGCTTTCATAATTTTTATGTCCAGTGAAAAGCTCACAAGTGCCTCCAAACCTCGCTGAGGTCAAGGAGGTAATTTGTCTCAGGTCACACGTATCACCAGCACATCAAAAACTGAGGCTCTAGCTGATAACCTGGGTGACTCACAAAAAGAGCCTTCACGGGAAAAACTCAAATCTGGACAAAGGAGACACTGCCATTGTGATCGTGGCCACCGTGCGTATTCAGTATCGGGCTGCAGACTGGGTAACCGGGGGTCCTCTGCTCTAAGACGTCCCTGCACCTATAATACTTACTAGAAGTCAGATATTTGTCATGAAATTTTGCTTTGCCATGAGACTTTTTCCTCATTGAAATCTCTCCTGAAAGTTGAAGCCCACACTGTTTTTCCCCTCGGTTCCTAGTTCTTGCCATTTGTGGGTCTGGAGTCCAGCGTATATTTGTAGATATTGTATTTCTCCCTTCTTTTAAAGACAAGCAAGAATTCCTCGACACTCAAATGTTGGCGCTCTGGGGTTTTAGGTCATATTAGATCATATTTAGCTTCTGCTGGTATCGCCAACAAGGCGCTCAGTAGAAAGATGAAAACTGATGTCCACAGACTATCAAGCCTCATCAAATTGAACGTAGAGTGAAATACAAGGCAATTCCTGGGTGAAGTTTGCCCCCTGCTGGTCAGATTCAAAATAACATCTTGGTTCTGATTCAAATTCTAAAGGAGAATTTACCAGGAGGAAAAAAGACTGAAAGTTTTAACAGCTAAAAATAATTATGGGAAACATATAAAATGCATGTATATGCCTGCTATCAGTATGTTAAAGAGTGGAAGAACTGGGAACTCTTTATATTTGGTGTCTCAAACGAACATTATTTTATTGAGACACCTTACTGGGTAACTTTTGGCATGACTTGGAGGTGCTGAGATTTGGGGATCTTTTGATCAAGAGTTTACAGTCTGGCTGGAGAAAAGAACATTCTAGAAATAACAGTAATACCTCCAGAAGACACATGAGGCAGGGCCTGAAAAACTATTACCGCCACCCTTCCCGTGCATCTTCTACGTGAGGAAACGGCGATGAAGGAGTTATTAGAGCAACCCAAGTACCAGCCCTGGGGCTAGCCGACGCGGAGCCGGCGCTAGAAACCAAAGTTCCAATCCTCATCCACTGCCGGTCCCTGTTTACCAGGACACGTGAGGCAGATGGAAGCAAAGTATCACGGTAGCACAAGAGACGGAACGAGCCACGCCGGTTCCAAGAGACAGGGGAGACTTTCCAGAGGACCTGCCCGCTGACGTAGGAGCAGGCTTGCGACAGGCGGGAAAGCTCCGGGCAGGCACCGCCTGCTGCAGGAAACAGTTCGAATAGGAGGAGGGGGCAGGAAAGGGCCAGGTGTGTTCAGAAGACAGCAGGGGACCTGGGTGGCCGACATGCAGGCGTGTTGGTATTGACAGTCTAAATACATACACTGGCACTGGTCAGGGGTCGGGAGGGAATCAGGGGCCTGGACGTGCATTCTGGCCGGGCTCCTTTTTTTCCCTCCAAGTTACTCAAGTCCCGAATCTAAAGAGAGGTGAGGTGGCAATGAAATGCGGCTCACCTCAGGCCCCGCGGCATGGGGGCACGCGCAGGGGTGAGGTGCATGAGGCCGTGTGCGTCCTCCAGCTATGGCGCCGGGTCGCGGAGAAGTGCCCATGGACGGGCTTCCCAACCGGCTGTCGTTTCCAAATGCCACCATTGTGGGCTGTGCGACAGCCGTGCGTTTTCTGCACCTACTTCGTATTTTAAGTTGGTTCTTTACCTTTACTTTAATAAATTTATTTAAAAGAAAACTTTCCATCCTCAATGGAAAGCTAACATTCCCAGCCAGATAGAAGGCTAACTGTGAAAAATAAGAATTTTTTAAAATCACGAAGTTTATTTTATCGTGGCTAGGTATCGCCGTCTGCCAGAAGTCTGACCTACCGCGCATTCTTTCTCCGTTAGGCGGGTACACTAGCAGGTGAGAGGTGCTAACGACGTAAGAACTGCAAGCAGGGACTTTCCCTGACCTGACCGGAGGGGCCGGGGGCTAGGGGGAAAGAGTGACTGTACAGTTCCGCGCAGTGCCTGGGAGCTGGGACTGGGAGGGCGGAGAGTGAGGCAGCACAGGGCGTGGGGACTGAAACCAGAGGAAATCACGGGTCCACAGTTGGGGGCGAACTTCTGTCAGCGTTTCTGGAAACCTGGATCTCAGTCCAGTTGTGATCACTGAACGGGCTGCGTCTCTTGCTTCTCCTGGAGAGAATTCTCCACTCTGTGATGAAGCAACCTTCAAAGATTTCCTTCCGGCCACCGACCCACTGTTTGCTCCGCCCCTCTGTTATATCCTGTGGTCCCCCGAAGCCCCACGAAGACATTCAGACTCAGCCAAGTGATGAGGTGCTCCGAGAGAAGGTGACACATGCCATTACCGAGGACCCCCTTCCAGCCGGCCATCAGTGTGCCAGGCCATTTGGGCAGCGCAGGCCACCGCGCGGGGCAGCCTCCCAGAAGGCTCAGGACCCACCCTGGTACCTCCCTGCGCCAGATGAGCCAAGGACACCCTGACTTCTGAACACGGCCTCCCCTGCGATGACCACCGTGAAACCAGGAGAGCCCCGTCTAGCCACGGGTGAGCAGCTGTGTGAGAGAAGGATGGGTCAGAAAGTGAAATCGCCGGTAGACGCACAGACCAGGAAAAAACCTAGATCACGTGACAGGGTGGTACTCCGTTGTATGTATTCATACCCATGGTGCCCGGGCCGCTGCTTCTACGCCGACGCTGTTCTTGGTTATTTCTCAACAGAGAACTGAAAAGGGAAGGAGTAGGTATGACGTTCACACACGCGCTTTATTTTTGAGAGACTGAACCATCAAAGGGAGGCCAAGGAGATCATTTCATCTGCCTCAGGGGAATTTTAACCAACGCCTGGCATCCCTAGTCACCCCCTGCTGGCGTTCGGCTTCTTGAGCTGCAGAGTGGCGAGTCCCCCTCGGCACACTGGCTGGCTGGGGACTCATAACTTTTTTCCCTGAAAGTTTTCCTGTTCAATCGGATTGTTTCGTACAGTACACACTGTATTTCTGTAAGGGTCCCAGAGGGTTACGGTAAAGACGATTTCATGCTAACAGACTCGCTATTGCACAAATACTGTAGTGCGTGGCCTTTTTGTGAACTTGATAAATGCATGCACGCGAGCTTTGTGGATGGGCATGGCTGCAGAATGAGAGGCACATGCTACTACACTAATTAGCTGGATGACCTTGGGCGGCAGGCCAAGGTGACAAGGAAGGGCTTTTCTAACTCTGAGATTTTGTACCTGAGTCGCTTCACCATCCCCAGGCCTGACCTTCTCCATCTGTAACGTGAAGGGGCCACACTCCGTGACTTCTCAGGTCCCTTCCTGGCTCAGTGAATGACGCCCCCCCCTGCCTCTCCCCACCCTGGCCCCACCCTCCCTGCTCCCCACTGGCACCACTCCCTAGTCTGACCACCTTCCCTGGAACTGGCTGATTGGGGCCCCAAATTTCAATTACTAGGATGTGCTGGTCTGGAGATCCCAATGTCAGCGTGGCAAGAAAAAAATAAAAAAGGAAAAAAGGGAAGAAGGACGGGAGGAAGGACGGGAGGAAGGACAGGAGGAAGGAAGCGAAATCTCTTTCTTTTATTCAACCAATTCCAGGGACAATAAACACAAGCCCCCTTTCTACTTTAGAACCGAGTGCTTTTTCCATTGCAGTTTTCCCTTTTCTTAGGGGCTGTCAAGCCAGCCGCTACTTCCCCAATCACAGAGGGCAATTTTACTCTCCCTTTAGCCCCCAATCCTGAACAGTTAACCCCTCTTAACATTCCCGTGGTCTTCTTCCTGCTCACTACGACCCCTCCCTCCTTCCTTTCGCTCCAGGCAGCGGGAAGGAGCTGTCTGCCTGCTTGCACTGAACCCTCCGAGCCTCCAAATCGGGCTCCTCAGAAAGGAGCCCTTTGTTCTCCGGGTCCCGGGGGCCTCCGAGCCCCAGGCTCAACCACCTGGGATCCAGCCGGCCTACGTGTGGGTGCTGAGCTCTGATCTTGGGCCCCCATTTGAACACTGGCTTAAAACCAGAGGCTGAGGAGGGCTCTGGAGTCTGGGGGTTCAAATCCGAGTTTGACTATTCACTACGTGTGCGCTCTCAGGCAAGCCACTAAAAAACTGCAAAATCGGTGATAATAGCACATTCCGCTTCGCAGGGTTGTTCTAAGAATCAAATGAGCTCGTAACTCATGCAAAGCATTCAGTGTAACACACAGCACACAGAAGTACTCATTGAGCAGTGGCTGCTGCGGCCGTTGTTATTATTATTACTACTCTTACTATTACTACGTTATTATTCTCATCCCAGGCTCTCCTCCCTACGCTGCCCATGTTTGACACACCGTCTTTCTCCTCCTTGCTCCTACAGCTGAACCCCAGCCCCAAGGTGGGTGCTGGCTGGGGGTGCCCGGCTGAGCTGCTTCGGGCTTTTTGCTTCGAGACCCGTTGTTCCCCCTGCTTCCCACATACCTGCTCCCCTTTGCTGAACTTGCCTGGAGCCCTCAGTGGACATACCCAGCAGCCCGCCCTCACCGCCTGGCCCGGTGCCTCCCATCTTCACACGACAGAAACATTTCGCTGGCCCCCGGGGCCTCTCCGCCGGCTGGACACTGTCCGCTACAACGATATGAACTCCGCCTCCAGGTTCCTCCACAGGCGCCCCTCTCGTGTTTCCCGTCTCCTGCCTTACTTTCCCTGCCTCTTGGTTCCCTTCCTTCATTTCAGCCCCTTCTGTGTATCCCTGTCTAAAATGCAACTTTTCCTGGCTTTCGAATCCTTTCAAAAGGATTCTTTCCTGCTGGGAAGCTTTTAGAATTAGGTGAAACTGTTCTTATGCCCCTTCACACACTTGACCCTCTAGATCACACAATACATTCTTGGGGTGCCTCCAATGGTTAAGTGGCTGATTTCGGCTCAGGTCATGATCTCGCGGTTCACAAGTTCAAGCCCCACATCGGGTTCCGTACTGAAAGTTCAGAGCCCAGGGCCTGCTTCAGATTCTGTGTGTGTGTCTCTCTCTCTCTCTCTCTCTCTCTCTGCCGCTCCCCACTCGTGCTCTTTCTCTCTCTCTCAAAAATAAAAAACATTAAAAAAAATTTATATTCCACAATACATTCCTTACGGTAGGACAGTCTCACCCAGTGACTTCTGTAGCTCCATTTGATGGGTTGACCACAGAACATAAAGTCCTCTCCTCTTCCTCTGGATTCAAACTCCAATTGCTCTGGATTGTTTGGGGCAGCGACGAGCCCAGTTAAAGACGTTCAATTCCCCAGGCTACTCCACACTGAGGGGTGGGCATACGCCACAGTTCTGGCCAATGAGAAAGACGCAGCCATCCCTGGAAAGCGGATCCTATTCCCTCTCCTCCAAAAGACAAATTCCGGCTAACAAAGAGCTCTTCACCTTCACCTCCATGTCACTATTCTCCCTTTTTCCTACCTGGAAAACAGACGCGAGGGCTGGAGGTAGAGCAACCATCATATACCCGTGAGGCATGAACACAGTGACGAAGGCCCACGTGTGAAGGATGGTGGGCAGGAGGATGGAAAGGGTTCCATCCGTGTCGTCACCGCAGAGCTGCCACGCCAGCCCAGGACTGTGAAGCCGGGACCTCTTGCTGTCTGAGACAAATTGCTTTCTGTCTAAGCCTCTGCTAGTGGGGTTCCCTGTTGCTCGCAGATAAAAATGCAGCCTCAACTAACACAGCACATCCAGTGACAAAGGAGAAGCCATCCTAAGTGAGAAGGGACACGGATGCTGTGGAAAGACCAACCTCACACAATCAGACTCAGTTAAGTTCTCTTAAGAGAAAGCAAGCGTTTGAGTCGGACACAAGAACAGTGCAATCTCAGGATAGGAAGGAGCAACACCCCCGAAGTCTGCTGGGGCGAGAAGCCGTCAAATTTAGGGAGGAAGGGTGAGCAGCCTCTCTCTACAGCTTTGTCTGGTCTAAAAAGACAACATTCTGCCATTGAGAATGGAGCTAGGACAAGCTTTAAGAAGATGACTCCACGTGGAGAGAAATGCGGGTCTTTTTAGCCCTGCAAATACCCCAAGCTCATGCCGCATCACAAAGGCATCCGGACGAGGGTGATAATGTGTCCCTCACACCGCTGGTCACATACTGTCAGCGGCTCCGGTCTCTAAATAATAAAGCGTGTGCTGGAGTTCAAGGTCCTGCACTCCAGCCCGTTTTTGACCTCGCCGTCTATTGCCACCTCCTTCCCGAGGCACACCCTGGGCCGGAGCCAGCGCTGCTCACTCCAGACCCCCTGTGGACATCCGGCCCGCGCGCACCCGGCCCCTGTGCCTGGAAGCCTGCCCTGCCTCAGCGCTTGCTAGCTGTTTCATCTCATGGCCATGATTCCCAAACTAAAATGTTTCCAAGTGGCCATCTAGAAAGCATATTACTCTCTGGGTTCTGGAGGGCCCACGACACCACTCTGTGTTAATGCTGAAGAGACAGGGCCCCAGGTGCTGAGCTAGTTCACAGGCTTATGCCCGCCCTCTCTCCTCCTCTCTCTCGGTTCAGGACTCAGCGAGGAGAAATCTCGGATATGCCAAGGCTTATCTATTTGGGATTTCCCAGAATCAAATTCTAGTGCTGAAAAGGGAACTCTGAGATTGTGCAGTCCGAACTCACGGGCTCAGGGGAGCCTCCGCCCCAAGAGTCTACATGACTTGTCTTAGGGTCTTAGACAATGTCTTAGACATGGCGAGTGAGTGGCAGAAGGGTGGCAGGACACAGGCAGCTGTCCCAACTCCTAACAGGTGCATGGGGAAAGGGTGGCCCTAAGAAAGGAGGGTGACCAGAAATGAGCTCAGGACACGGCCATCAGGGCAGACACCTGAGCGTGTTTGACCTGTACTTGGAGCACCCCGCTCTGGGCTGAAGGCTCCTGGATTACCCTGCCCTTGGCCTCGAAGGGGCGGCGCGGGCCGGACGCCGGAGGCGGGGCTGCCGGTGCGGCGGTAACTGGAGCCGGCCCTCGAGCTGGCTGCCTGGGAATGGATCCAGTTCCTGGAGGGCACCGCAGGGTTACAAGGAATGATCGTTTCCAATGCCTAATTGAACTTAATGACTAGCCTAATTAGGCCTTTTAATGGCAGGACTGGCACGGCCTTGGCTCGTGCCCCTAAGTGCAGGCTGCATCCTCTGTACTCACCTTCCCAGGGCCAGGCGGCTGGCGGCAGCTCTGCTCTGCACACGGGTCAGCCAGAGGAGGTTAAGGGCAAGCCCTCACTCCCTGCCGTTCTTCCCACAGGCTGAACATGCCGGAGCCACGCCCAAACGGCCCTCGGGGAACATCTGCTGGGGGTCTGCCACGTGCACAGGCACGAGGTCAGGAGCCGAGGGCACAAAAATGGAAGGAAGCAAGGCACAGAGAACGAGAGCGTGATCCCGGAGTCAGACCCACCGGGGTTCCAATCCTGGCTGGTTCCTTACTCGCCGTAGGACTTTGAGCAAGGTATTTAGCTTTTCTGAACTTCTCTTTCCTCATCTGTAAGATGAGGACAATCATAGTACTATCTCACGAGGTTGTTCTGAAGATAAAGTGAAACAACTGTGCTCAGGACAGTGCCCAGCACAAAAGCCACAATGAATAGTGCGCGGGTACGTGTGTGCGTGTGTGCGCGTGCGTGTGCGTGCGTGTGCGCGCACATGTTTTTTTCTCATCCATTCGACAAGGAGGCTGGGCAAGATATACGGGCTGTCCATACATGGGTTCTGCAGTGGGGCCTCAGAAAGCAGAATCCAGATCAGAGGGTGAAGCTACAAATTTCCTAAAGACAAGTTGTTTACAAGAAATCAGGGGGTTGATAACGGTGTAAAAATGAGAAACAACCTAAATGTCCACCAACAGAGGAACAGCACGTCCATACCACAGGCCGGTAAGGTAGCACTTCGAAAAATAAAGTAAATCTACCTGCGCTGAAAGATTTCCAGATGGACTGTTAAGTGAAAACCGAAAAAAATTTAGGAGAACACCCTTCATATGATCCTATTTATGTAAAAAAAGTACATACATATATATGTATATACATACATATGAATATCTATTGTATAAAATTGTATACTGAACATCTATTATTGGTAAAAAATAACCAAGGAACTGTTACCAGGAGCTACTTCCGGAGAGATGACTAAGCTTGGATAAGATAGTGGCTTCGGGCAAATTTAGCTTTATCTGTCTTGTTTGAGTTTTTACATCATTAAAGTGCTTTTGGTTTGCTTGCACAATTAGGAAAGTCTTTGTAAAAGAAAAATATGCTTTCACCAAGTTCCCCAGCAATGGAGGGGTTCACACAGACCCTGCACCAACACTGCTAGAGACGCTAGAATCTGTGGTGCCTGGGTGGCTCAGTTGGTTGAGCATCCAACTTCGGCTTAGGTCACAATCTCGAGGCTTTGAACGGACACCATGAAGCCTGCTTCGGATCCTCTGTCTCCCTCTCTCTCTGCCCCTCCCCAGCTTGTGCTCTCTCTCTCAAAAAAAAAAAAATAATAAAAGAAATAAATAAAAGAAGAGGCACTAGAATTTGACAGGAGACTGGACGAAACTGGCTCTAACCTTCTAGCTTCAAACCTCGGCACTGTGTGGTAATCCAGAGAGACAGAGGAATACCCCACAGGACACTGAGGGTGTTCTGGCTCTTGTTATTGAAGGGATACTCCTTTGGGCCTATCGCTTCTTTCGTCACCCTCAGAGACCCTCCTGCTTCACGATCCTACCCCTGGCTCTACGAAGCGAGCAGCTCTAGTCACAGGAGGATTTGTGCTTCTGCGAAATGAGAAACGGCAAAGAGCCACAAGTCAAAGCCTTCACTCACAGGACATGTGAAGAACTCGCTCTAGATCCACTCCTGGTGTTCAATTATGGAAATAAAATTCAAGAGCAGCTGAACTTGTTAAGAAAAGCTGAAGGCTTGAAAAGAAGCTGAGAGCAGCCTCGGGGAGGTGGGGATCAGGGCCTCGACTTTGTAGTCTTTTGGCAGGGCTCCCGACAGGCTGCCACACAGGCCTCCACACAGGCTTCCACCCAGGCCGCCACAAAGGCCTCACACAGGCCTCCCTACACGCCTCCCTACAGGCCTCCATACGGAACTCCACACAGGCCTCCCTACAGGTCTCCACACAGGCCTCCCTACAGGTCTCCACACAGGCCTCCCTACAGGTCTCCACACAGGCCTCCCTACAGGTCTCCACACAGGCCTCCCTACAGGCCGCCACACAGGCCTCCCTACACACCTCCCTACAGGCCTCCCTACAGACCTCCACATAGGCCTCCGTTGAGACCTCCACACAGGCTTCCCTAGAGGCCTCCACACAGGCCTCCCTACAGGCCACCACACAGGTCTCCACACAGGCAACTGGGAAGCAGTGCTGCTGACCTAAGCCCTTGGAAACAGCCAGCGGATGCCACGTGGCCTCGTGGCCTCAGCTGTCCCTCCCCCTGGTGCACAAGCGTAGGCAGCAGGTTTACGTCAAGTCACCACACATGCTCCTCCCCTCCTCCCTGGACGTCAGGCCCTCACTTTTGCTCCAGGGAGGGGACGGACTACGGCCACTCGTCGGGGAGACTGCTCCACTTTTCAGAGTGGGAAGTGAGGTACCAAATGCTACTCCACATGGGGCTTATGGGAACAGACTGCTATCACCTTCAGTTGGGAGGCACTTGACAGAACTGCAAGATTCCAATTATTTCATGTTGAGCCATTTGCATAAGTAAATTGGTTTTGCGGACACTAGACGCGCCATCCTGGCTCTGGCCTGCAACGACTGTAACACAGAACATCTCTGCTTGCTCCGAGCTGAACATCACCGTATCGGCCCAAGCGGAAGTGCTCGGAAACGCCCCTCAACGGAACCTCAGAGAGAACCAGGTTGATGCATGCTTCATATCTCTTCCTTAGCCCACGGGGTCTCTACGTCCTTACCTGAAGGCTTTATGAGATTTCCGAAGGGTCACGTTCTGGCTAGTACATGAATAAACATCGGAAGTCTGCTTTCTCCAGGTGGGAAAACATCACACCCATTGGGGGCTTATGATTGCTTTTACTGAGACAGGAATTTTTGGAGTACTACGTCGCCCTTAAAAGTGAGGCAGTTCTATTCTGTATTGAGATTCCTAAGGTCACCAAGAAATACTGTCACAGGATAAGAGAAAAATGCAGAATTGACAGGTTACCATTTATGTGAGGGGGTGAGAGGATATATTAACCTACGTTGTTTGTAAATGCACAGAGTATCTTTGGAAGGAGGCTGGTGAGCAGTCAGTGGAGGCCTCCAGGAAGGGAAACTGAGTGCCTGGGGGAGCGGGGAGAGAGAGACTGAGCTCCGTATCCTCCTTCCTTACCCTTCTATGCCATGCATACTTCTACTGTATTTACAGTAAGTAAAATGAAGACGAAGAGTTCTAATGTCTCAAAAGACGCCATGAAGTTATACACTGAACCCAGACGTAGGAATCTGTGGGCAGGGGGTCTGGTAGTAAGGACCTCAGTGCTGTGCGCTGCAGGGCTGAGTGGGAAGGGGCAGCTCTGCTAAGTCCCGTCATATCTGTCCATTATTCTCGCTCCTTCCCACCTACCAGCCCCCAAAGCGAATGCAATCTACCGAAACGGTACAAGTGTGTGAAGACAGGACAGGCCTAAGGGCAGAGTGCACTTGGCACAGTCAATGCTTTCCACTGCTTCAGAAGGAGACTTACTTTTTGTGTACATTTCAATGTACACGGTCCAGGTGTTATTTCTTTCATCTTCAGAGTCTACTGAACATATTAGAGTTCCAGCAATAAACAATGCAATTAAATTCTAATTAAAAACAAAACAAAACAAATGAACGAACAAAAAAACCGGCTCAGTTAAGCCGCCACCTTCGGCTTGGGTCATGATCTTGTAGTTCATGGGTTTGAGTCCCGCGTTGGGCTCCGTGCTGACAGCTGGGGGCCTGGAGCCTGCTTTGGATTCTATGTCTCCTCCCCTCTCTCTGCCCCTCCCCTGCTCACACTCTGTCTCTCAAAAAATGATAAAAACATTAAAAAAATTAAAAAAAAAACAGCTGTGAATTCCCCAAGTTCAATTAAAATGGAAACTTAAGTAGACCTTCCTTTACCAACTTTCTATCCAGGCTCTGAACGTAATGACTCTTCGGGGAGCCTACGCAGCACGAGCAAATGTGAGGTGTACATTTAAGCCATCTGTTGTTGCTGAGCCCCGAGGCTACGTTTTCTGAATCTGCTGTGTCTTGGAGGCCATACAGAGGAGACGCATAAATGCAGGAGAGAGCACGTGACAGAAAGTCGTGACAACTACGCAGGGGGCCCTTGTGGGCGTCTCCAAAAGTCACAGAAACAGGGGCAAGGCGCTTGAGCCCTGGGTATAGCCGCTGGAAATAGGTGCATAACTCACTGTTGAGGACTTTCTCTTCTTACCGCCTCGTATGTGATGGCCTTGGCTGACATTACCCAATCGCAGACACTCCTCTCTAATGGTTGACCTCACTGAACATCAAGTAACTGTTCACCCATGGTGCCCAGGGCCCCTGGTCCAGCCATCCCGATTCCGGGTTCTCTGTGACTGAGCCGCATGTGGAAAATAACTTCTCCGTATGTCTAATCTGTTTTGTTTTTCTTGGGAAACTAAATAAACAAAATTATGTGTATTGATGAAAATCTGAAGATCAAGGATTAAGATCTTTCACTTCGGTGGACCCAGGGATACTTGGTCCCTTTCTAATTACCAGACCTCTGTAAGAAACGTCCAAAACTCACTCACCGATCCACTGTGTACTGAGTCCCTAATGTGCCCGGCACTACAGACTCAGAAGCAAAAAATACAGACAAAAATCTCTTGGAAAGCAACTGCTTACTAGTTACTACTAATGCGAATGCAGAGGCAGCTGCGGCTTTCCAACAGTTCAGAAAAAGAGAAGAACTCAAAATAAATAGAGAATGAGAAAGAGCCACAGCGGGTAAAACGTTACCCCGCAAGGTGTTTGATGTACTACCCTTCCGACTTCCCTACAGGTTTGAAACTTTTTGAAATAAAGATTGGAGGGAGGGGCGGTGGGAGGATAATACACTGTATTTCAGGTGGCCAGATAATGGGCGAGAGAAAGTTCTTTATCCAAGAGTTTTTGTTAAGAGGAAATTGGAGAATCACCATTTGACATCCTTCAGTTGAAATCTCGCCTCTAGGCAACGATCCCCAACGGACATGGCGGCCTCTAGGTGGGAGTCTGGTGGGCAACGTGAAACCGAGGGCAGACCCCTGACCTTGCCGATCAATCGCAGTCTCGCTTCACACGGAACGCCCGCACACCTGCCCCCCGCCCCATGCCCGCCCGTGCCTTCGGATACAGTATCATGGCATGGTCACAGCACCACCTGCCGAGTATTCCTGCCAAAACGGTGAGCCTGGATCTAACCCGCAGTTAATTGAGATCTAACTACGAGCTCCACGAGGAACGTGAAAGACAGAGGAGCAAGCTAAACACCATAATCAGGAAGCAATGAGCCAATCCCTGAAGGTGGGACACTCTACAAGACAAGTCTCTCAAATAAAATAAAAAAAATCAACGGCATGGGGAAAAAAGGGAGGCAGGGGCGCCGTAGAACGCAAGGGAGACTAAAGACACATGGTAACTAGATACAAGTCAGAGACCTTGATTTGCCTTTTTGCAATCCAACTGTGAGACGGCATCTTGGAGACAATGGGAATATCTGGGCATGGTTGGGACCAGATGGCAGTAAGGAATCATTGTTAATTTTAATAAACATGGTAACGGGATGACGGTTAACAAACAAAAACGGTCCTTATCAGTTAATAAAAATTACCTGCAGCAGAAGAGGAGGGGGTGGGGGGAGGAGGGAAACAATGACATTCTTTCTATATTGTCAAGCTTCTCTATTCATCCTTGGCCTTGTAAAGAATAAAAGATTTTTTCACACCTATATGTGTACCTTCTTAAGACTAAATAACTGTGTCATATATACATCCATATACATATACAGATATAAAACCCAGTACTATATGTCTGTACATATATGTGTATGTGTGCATGTATATGTGTGTGTGTGTGTAGATGTATATATATATATATATATATGTATCTTCAGTACTTCCTCTATTTTTTTCATAACCTAAAATACTTAAAACGCGGGGTGCCTGGGTGGCTCAGTGGTTAACCATCTTACTTTGGCTCAGGTCATGATCTCATGGTTTATGGGTTTGGGCCCGCGTCGGGCTCACTGCTGTCAGCACAGAGCCTGCTCCGGATCCTCTGTCCTGCTCTGTCTCTGCCTCTCCCTCCCTCTCAAAAATAAACAAACATTAAAAAAAAAAAACACTTAAAACTGTCATTTTAATGGAAAACTAAGGTGACAGACAAGACTGCTCATGGTGACAAGCAACCAGCCTAGGGACCGTGGCAACTCTGGGTCTGGCCCAGGGGCAGAGCACAAGCATCCGGGCGCACCTGTACCCACGGTGCAGCACAGGGCGCACCAGTGGTGGAATTCCAGCTAACCTCCCCTCCGTGCTAAGAAACTGACTTCTGTGGGGAGAGAAAGCCCGTAACGATGCCGGCGTGAGAGGACAAAACGTGTCTGCAACTGTGCTTACGGATCTAGGTGCCCGGCAGCTGTGTGAGTCTTTGCCTTTCACACTTTTGTAGCTTCATAAGAATTAACTATTCCCTGCTAACACGAAGGTAGAGACTCTGGTACGGCAATGACACAGAGAGAGAGAGGACAGAAGCCCTTTAGTATTCTTGGAACATCTACGCCATTAAAAAAAGAGAGAGAGAGAGAGAGAGGGAGAGAGAGAGAGAAGGAGGAGGGAAGGGGGCAACCTCAGGACCGGCACTTGGCTGTTCTACCGCCATCTTGATGTCCTTGACGCGTGCAGATGGTGTGGAAGTGCTGGCACCAGAACGGCCCAGGAGAAGGAAGGAGCGGCCAATGGAGATTTATGTGAGGAGAGCGAGATGGACAAGGTAAAATTGTCAGGAGGAGTTGTTAGAAAGTAAAATATATTGTGACAATTCCACTCCTGCCGTTCATCAATAAACTGACAGATCATTTAGTGTCAATTAGGAGTGATAGATGGACAAGTCCCCATGATCCTGGGCCAAAATTAATGGCTGGGAGGGAGAGGGTGATTGAAAATGACGGCTGACATTGAGAGCAAAGTCCTGAAAGTCCCTGAGGGGCCATTACTTGCCTCATTCCCTTGCAGATCAATGCAGGGACAAACCCAAAAACAGACACTTTGAGACAAAACTTAATCAGGCTACCTTTCCTTCCTCTCTTTACCAAGTCCGGCTGCCTCTTGTTCGGCTCCATTCTCCATGGCCGCATCAGCGACCCACACACAGGCTGTGGGGGCCCCGCCTCAGGCAACTTCAGAGCCAAGGATGGCCTGACTCCAAGATGGAATCTCTGGAGTAGCTCTGGCCAGGAGAAGGGAAAGGTAGTGATCTCAAGGTCCCACGAAATTCCTGAATTCGGGGGGACCGAATGCCTGTGTCCCCCCACAAATTCATATGCCGAAACCCTAATCTCTAACGTGATGGTGTCTGAAGGCGGGGCCTTTGGCGGAGCCAGATGAGGCCGTGAGGGCAGAGCCCCGGCGACGGGATCGGTACTCTCATAAAATGAGATATAAGACCTCCCTCTCTCTGTGTCCACACGCCACGGAAGGCCACGTGAGGATATATCCAGAAAGAAGGCGCTCAACAAGGACCAGACCATGCTGGCACCTTGATCTCAGACTTCTAGCCTCCAGAACTGGAAGTAAACGGGAGAAATAAATGTTTGTTGTTTACGCCACCCAGTCAGCGGCACTCTGTTCCAGCAGCCGGAACTGAGCCAGTGCCATCAGCATCATCCTCTCAGAAGAACCTGAGTGGAGGCTTTCCAGTGTGGATTTTCTACTCTGAGCAGGCTGACGAGAAGGTGACTGTCCCCCCAGCACTTCTGCCTACACGGGTCCTTGAACCAAAGTGCTCTCCTCACGATCCTCTTTGCGCCTGAGAACCCGCCCAGTTCGACCCCCGTGTCCTCTGCGAGGGACCCCTGACCACTGTGACGACCCTCTCCTCCCATGTCACATCACCAGGGTTAGCCGGGCCCTTTGTTTCTCACTTGCCATGTGCTCCTTTCACATTCCTGATTTTCGTGAATGCAAAGGCCTGATCCCCCCATTTGAACGGAAGCTCTTGCAGGGCAGGGGGTGCTCTGTACTCCCTGGGGTGCCCTGCAGGAGCAGGAGTTCCTGTTTCTCCACCTGAACGGGCAGCTCCTCAACATAGCCCAACAAGGACCGCTCTCACCCTTAGTCAGCGCCCCTCCTCTTCCCGCCTTACGCCTGTTCCACCTGCCTCCCGAGACCTTTGCTCCAACGAACCCAACAGTGTGCCTTTCTACTTGGAAAAAAGAAGAAAACCAAGAGGCCAGTCCAAAATGAACTTCCCCCAGCTCCCTACTCCCTGAATTTTTCTTGATCACTTACCCAGCCTTTCCAAGCTCCCTCCTTTCTTGGACCAAAAACGCCCCCCTCTCCTCTGTCCCGGGTTAATTAATCTCTCTTGGAAGGTCCCATCCTTCCAAGGATCCTGCTCCTCCAAATCCCTGTTTCACCTGCAATCGCTCTTTCCCCACGTATTACACACATGGTTCTCAACACAAACCACTCCTTCCAAATACTCCCGTGATTTCCTTTCTTTCTCAGGGAAGGAGACTAGATCACCATTTCCCCACCTCAATTCCTTTTCAGCCCATCATCTGGCTTCTGCCCCAGTGCAAATCACAGTGCCACTTTTTCCAAGGTCCCTAGTAACTTCTAAACAGCCAAATCCAAGGCTCCATCCTTGACTTCTATTTGTGTAGATGATCCAAGTTGTACTTCTCTTTTGACCTCTCTTCCAGACTCCTAATCTGTGGAACTTATCTATGTGGACCACCACCAGCTTACAAATCAGGTTTCTCCTGCATCCCCTACCTGACGGCACCACTACCCGCCCGGTCCTCAAAGCGAGGCACCTTGCAGTGACCTTCCCCTCCTCCGTCCTTTGCCCGACCTCCAACCAATGGCACGTCTATGAACTCTATCTCCAAAACGTCTCCAGAGCTCCTCTCGTCTCTATGCTCACACCACTGTCCTAATTCGGTTCTTGTCATCCTTCGTACAGACTACTTACTACCTTCCCAAAAGAGCTTCCGACCTTCCAGACCTCCACTTTCCACACTGAGAGCAAAGTGACCCGAACTGATAGCAAAAACACTGATGTGACCATTCATTTGTTCAACAAACAGTCACTGAGCACTTAGTGTGGACTGGCACTATTCGAGGTACTGGGCATAGGAAAATAAGAGCGTGTCTCCTCGCAAGAAGCTCACATTACAGTAGAGGAAAAAAGGCAACATATGCACATGGACACACCCACGTCTGTATGCATATACGTCACGTGCTGACACGTAAAGCAAGAGACGGGAACACGAGTGACGAGGGTGCCACTTTATAAAAAGTGAGGTCAGGTAGAGCCTTGTAAGCCACGGTAAAACCTGCGATTTCCTTTGACTATGGGGAATGCCCTGGAGGGGTCCCAACAGACGTGAAATGATGTCACTTCTGTTTTAGAAAAGTGACTCTGGCTCCATGGAGGTAAGACGGAGGGACGCAAGGATGAAGGGGGAGACCAGTCAGGATGTTCTCACTTGAGTCAATGCTAGAAATGACGGTGACTGAAGCCAAGCCCTGGTAGGACACACAACAGATGTATTTCATCTACAGACCTGACCCAGTTTGCTGACGGACTGAACATAAGTTGAGACCCAGGGAAGGGTCCAAGAGGGTTCCAAAGTCGATGGTCTGGGCAACGGGGAAGAGAAGAGTCACCATTTACGGAGATCTGAGGGAAACTCTGGGAGGTACAGCTCAGGGGATGGGATGAAGGGGTGACGGTTAGGAGGCCTGATTCGGATGTGCTATGACGGAGTTGTGTCCTCAGGAAGAAACATCACGTGGATAACTGGATGTTCAGGGAAAGGCTTGGAGGGGGATATATATTTTGGAGTCGTCACTGTGAAGGTGACAGTAAAACTCCCGAGACTGGGTTGAGGTCGTGCAAGAGTGAGGGTTGGTGCTGAAGAGAGGAGCTTTGAGGATGAGCCCTGCGCCCCTGACAGCTAGAGAGGTAGGGAGTAGCCACAGACTAAGAAGCCACACGAGGCAATACTCTGAAAAGTAATACCAAAACGGAAAAGCATCTTTTTCCAAGAGCAGGCTGATCTGATCTGGAAAAATCTTCAATACGCTCATTGATATGTTCATTTAATATATCCATTTTTGAGTTCTCCTTTTATTCTCTAAGAAGCAGATACAGGATTTGTCTCATCTCCATATTTCAAAATAAATTACCAGCTATTACGAGCACTAAAATCCCCTAATAACTTAGAAAAATGGGACAATTCTATAAGACACTCAATAATACTGCAGCGTTACCTTCTCGTTCTTGGTTAGCTCTAAAAAGTAATGGTGTGTTCTATAAAGGAAAGATCGTGGGGGCGCCTGGGTGGCTCAGTTGGTTAAGTGGCCAACTTCGGCGTGGGTCATGAGCTTGCAGTTCGTGAGTCCGAGCCCCGCGTCGGGCTCTGTGCTGACAGCTCAGAGCCTGGGGCCTGCTTTGGAGTCTGTGTTTCCCTCACTCTCTGCTACTCCCTCATATGTTCTCTCCCTCTCAAAAATAAACATTAACCAAATACATACATACATACATACATACATACATACATACATAAAGGAAAGAGCGTGGTATCTACTGGCATATGAATAGACAGAAAGTCTGAAAGCAGACTCAGGCACAAAGATGTACACTATGATAAAGACGAATCTAAATTCACTGGAGAAAGATGCATTTTTAAATAAATGGAGGTAGGGCAGTAGCCATTTCAAAAAAGATTAAAACTGAATCCATACTTTATACCATATGGTATAAATTTTTAAAATGAAAAGGAGTGGTTGTGTTCTGATAAAACACGGTCTATCAAGACTAGCGGCTAGGCTGTGGGTCGAAGTTTGCCGAATCCTCATATGCAGAAACAAAGAAGAATGAATTAAAATTATATATGTGTATGTTTAATTCTGCAAAAAAAAAAAAAAAAAAAAAGAGAGAGAGAAAAGATAGGAAAGATAGACGGGAAACTAACCAGGGGTTACTGGATGGGATGGAGGGGAATGAGGGGGAGGGAATAAGGGTGAGAGGGAGACATCTCTAAGGATGGGTTTCTACACCATTTTGATACGATAAGAAGTACACAAAAATCACCTGTTTTTGCCAAAAACCTACAACTTGAACCGCATCACGAGGAACCAGAGAAAACCAGAAGGTATCACATTCTGTAAGACAACGGGCCTGGACTCCTCGACAGAGCCAGCGTCTGGGCAAGCAGTGGAGAGATTGGAATTATTTTAGATCAGGAGAGATTATTTTAGGTAGGATACATTTGTCTTTAAATAAATTCATCCAGATAGATTGAAATAAAAAATGATTTTAGATGTGAACTCTGGATCCTGGAGCTCTAAAAGACATTTTGGGACAACTGGGTAAATTTAAATATAAACTCTTTATTGAATATTAATTCATTAGGAAATTACTTGGATGTGATGATCATCCTGTGATTGTCTGGAGAATGCCCTTCATCTTGAGACGCGTGTGCTCAAGTATTTAGAGGTGAAATCTCATGATGCCTGCAACATGTTTTCAAATGATTCGGTGGGGGGGGGAAGGGTGTGTGTGTGTGTGTGTGTGTGTGTGTGTGTACGAGGGAGGAAATGAAGGGAGGAAAGAATTAGAAAAATATACACTTTGAAGGCATTAAGTGCTTAAGTAAATTCTAGACAAGAGAATGAAACCTGGCCATGTGTAGCAACATGGATGGAACTGGAGGGTATTATGTGAGTGAAATAAGTCAGTCAGAGAAAGACAGATACCATATGTTTCCATGCATAGGTGGATTTTGAGAGACTTAGCAGAAAACCAGGGGGCAGGGGAAGAGGGGAAAGAAAAAAGACACAGAGAGGGAGGGAGACAAAACATAAGAGACTCTTAAATACTAAGAACAAACTGAGGGTTAAGGGGGGGTATGAGAGGGGGGAGAGAGGGTGACGGGCACAGAGGAGGGCACTTGTTGGGATGAGCTCTGGGTGTTGCATGGAAACCAATTTGACAATAAATTGATTAAAAAAAAACACACACACACACAAAAATTATCATTTGAAAAAAAAAATTCCAGACAAGAGTAATGTCTGGGGCGCCTGGATGGCTCAGTTGATTAAGCAACTGGCTCTTGATTTGGGCTCTGGTCACGATTTCACAGTGTGTGAGATCGAGCCCCACATCAGGCTCTGCGCTAATGGCACAGAGCCTGCTTGGGATTCTCTGTTCCTCTCTCTCTCTGCCCCTCCTGCACCATCTCTCTCCCTCTCAAAAATAAATAAGTAAACCTAATAAATAAATAAATAAATAAATAAATAAATAAATAAATAAATAAATAAATAAAATAAAAAGTAATGTCTGTGTTTCCAGAAAAAGAAATTCCTTTTCTGAGTATATCTCAAACTTGATAGTTGGCCATCTTGCTGGTGTAGTAAACATTTTTTCTGGTTTATTTTTCATCTAAGAATTAGTGCAAGGGATTAGAGACCAAAGTGGTTTGTAAGCCTGCAATTACTAACCGGCCATTCCATTCCGTTTAGAAAGTTACTTTAAGAACACAGAATGAGGGTCAAAAGGTAACAAACTTCCAGTTATATAATGAGTTAAGTCATGCAGATGGAATGTACAGCATGGTGACTACAGTGAATACCGTATTGCAGGGGGCGCCCGGGTGGCTCAGTCAGTTAAGCATCTGACTTCGGCTCAGGTCAGGATCCCACGCTTTGTGAGTTCGAGCCCTATACTGGGCTCTGTGCTGACAGCTCCAAGCCTGGAGCCTGCTTCAGATTCTGTGTCTCCCTCTCTCCATCCCTCCCCCTGCTCTCTGTCTCTGTCTCTCTTTCAAAAATAAATAAACATTTAAAGCAAAATAAAACAAATGAAACAAAACAAAAAGAACACAGAATGCTACAATATGAACTTGGAAAACATTAGGCCGAGTGAAAAGTCAGTCATAGAGGACCACGTAATGTAAGACTCCATTTATGCGAAATGTCCAGAACAGGCAAGTCAGAGAGACAGAAAGCAGAATGGTGGCTGCCTAGGGTTGGGGACGTCGGGGGGACATAGGAAACAACTCTAATGGGTACCAGGCTTCTTGGGGAGGGGGGAGGTGATAAAAATGTTCTAAAATTGACTGTGCTATTGGTAGCATGACTCTGTTAAAGGCACTAAGAAGGACTGATTTGTCTATTTTAAGTGGGTGAATTACATGGAATCGGAATTACATCTCAATAAAGTGGTTATAAAAACTGAACAAAAAATAACACGAGAGCAAAGTGCCCACCTCCACCCTCATGAGCTGCCGCACTTACTTTGAAGCCTTCGTGGAATCATCTGCCCAGCCTCCTTGCCTGCGCGGCGGCTTGGGAGGGGGAGCCTAAAAGGGAAGGAGAAGCCAAAATCACAGTCGCTCACCGCTGACTTCCAAGCATGCAGTGGATGAGGTTAAGGCCACCTACACCAATATTCAGCCTACCGAAATCTTTCGAATAAAAATACAGTAGCCTTTCTAATTTACTATTTCAAAATCTGGGTGCTTGCGTGCCCTTCTGCGGGTATGTGAAAAGCAAGATCTGTAGGACAATTTGGCAAAGCTTACTGAAAGCCTTAGGAATGCTTCATACTTTTTAGGCCAGCGATTCCAATCCAAGGAATTTATCCCAAAGAAAGAAGTAGAGAGAGAGACCTAGTGTCATTTCTGAACAGTAAAAAATTCAAAACTGAAACAGACAGCAGTAAGAAATGAAGTAAATCATGGAATACACACATGGCGATACACTGTAATAATGAAAAACTATGGGAAAAAAGGATACTTAATAATATGAGAATGTTCAGTATACATTAACTTTTAAGAAACATGTTGCAGAACAGCAGGTATATGCTTGCAATCCGGTGAAAAGACTATTAATACATAATTTTGAATGTTTAATTAGCTATAATACATGAGGAAGAGAGGACTCCAGTGACAGAATTATGGACAAGTTTTAATTTCCTTCTTTGTGCTGTTGTCCATTTTCCAATGTTTTTCACACTCACTTTATCTTACAAATTGAACGGTAATTTAAAAAAAGATGTAAAAGAGAGGTGTGCTTAAAAGACATAAACTAAGCTGGTGGGTTAAAAATCTACTTGGCTTATTTGGGGAAGAAGGATTCGCCTGCAA
Source organism: Paradoxurus hermaphroditus (assembly GCA_004024585.1). NCBI lineage: Eukaryota > Metazoa > Chordata > Mammalia > Carnivora > Viverridae > Paradoxurus > Paradoxurus hermaphroditus. The sequence continues at coordinate 3,346 of PITB01019921.1, read as the reverse complement.
AGGATGCATTCGGGAGCCCACGTGTGGGCACTCCGGTCCGGCACGTCTCGACTGGAAATACCAAGGGAACATCAAGCAATCCGCTGAGTGCGTCAAGGGGGATAAAACAGCAATGAGAACACTTCCTCTTTTCAATTACCCAGCATTCTCCTAGGACTGCTTTTTGAAATATCAACTTCCTTTTTCTAAGGACTGCATATAAGTATCACTGTTGCTCTCAGTCTAAGGAAATACTTTGATGAATGACTAAAAACATAGGTTGGCCAACTTTTTCAACGAAGGGTTGGGTGGTAAATATTTCGGTTCTGCGGGCCACAAGTCTCTGTTGCAACTGCTCGATTCAGACACTGTAGGGCAATAAACAGTCACAGTCAAGAAGTAAACAAACAGGTGTCTCTGTGTTCCAAAAAAACTTTATAAAAACAAGCAGCGGTCAGATTTAGCAGGAAGGATGTGGTTTGTAGAACCTTGGACTAAAATGTGCCATTGCAACATCCTTTAAATTGATCACTTAAAGCCTAATTTGTAACTTAAAAAAATTTTTTTTAATGTTTATTTATTTTTGAGAGAGAGAGACAGAACGCGAGCAGGGGAGGGGCGGAGAGAGGGAGACACAGAATCTGAAGCAGGCTCCAGGCTCTGAGCTGGCAGCACAGAGCCCGATGTGGGGCTCTAAGGCCCTCACGCACAAACCACTAGATCATGATCAGAGCCGAAGTTGGACGCTCAACTGACTGAGCCCCCCAGGCGCCCCCTAACTTGTAACATTTTAAGAAGACATCCCTCAACGTGCCAAAGTACCTTTATACTTCTGATATTTTATTTTGCACGAAGATACATTTTCTTTCCAGCTTTTCTAGTACCACCCCAGGCTGCCAAGGGCATACTCCATCCAGAAACCAGGCCTTTCTGCAGGATAAGCCAGAACCTGCTGGCAATGATTAAGAAGAAACCAAGTCCTGAAATGCTTTTATCCAACTCAGCTCCCAGGAAATGCTAGGTGGCACTTTAGAGAAAACTACCTTGACTTTTCTATGTTACAGGCAGGTCACGGAGCTATCTGGGGGACTCTGCTGGAAATAACAAAAATGCAGAAGTGGAAAACAAGCTATTGTTTGTCTCTGTCAGGGGTGAAAACCAAATCCAAAGAAGGTGTACCAAGAGGCCCACCGCTGCTTCCCAGTCCACGCATCCTCGTCTGGGGTCCCTGCACCCACACTCCCCCACCCCCGCGCCAGCAGGGGAAGCCTCCGCTCCACGACCCCTGCTTCCCTTAGACACTGAATGAACCAGGGGCACACCAGACTGACCCGATTGAAATCAACCGATTCCTCTGTCCCAGGAATCCAGAACTGCAGCTCAGAGGGTTACCTGCTTCGACAGCAGGAGCACTGAAACTCTAAGGACAGGCCGGAAGCGGAAGAGCCCCACCCTACCACAAACCAAACTTGTGTAGAAGCAGAAACCAACGACCCTGTGTGGTTGGGCTCCTTCTGTGTATAAGGCGCCGGTGCTGGGGACACATGAAATGTGAGAGAGAACCGGACCGAACCACAGGGGGCCCCTTGAGGAGGTTTTACATGAGTCCAGCCTACAGGCCGGCTTCCCTGTACTTCTGCGGGTAACATCCCCTACTTCCCTACCCAAGGATAGGACAAGCTTGTGAGAACGAACATTCCTGAATTTGGAGGTCGCAGACGCAGACCCAGACCCACACGCTGTGTTTCGCCAGACGGTGGTTTTTTCGTGTTTTGGTTTGTAAATTTAAGCGACTATTTAAAAACCTGGAAGATCTGCACATGAAATCCGGCTCCTCCTGAAAACCCCGAAGACCCAGCGGCGCCGGGCTGAGTAGCAGCTGCCCCTGTAGCCAGGGCCGGCGCGTTGCAGTTGGCCACAGTCCCCGCCCGCCCTCTCTGTCTCCTTCCTGCTAAAGTCAGGTGCCGGCTGCCCTCCGTTACTACTGCTCTTGTGCTGTTGTTCCTCCTGCAGCGCCGAATCCTCTCTCCGTTCCTACGTCTCTCTCTCCGTTCCTACGTCTAGCGGAAAATGAAAGCTAGGTCAGGCGTTTTGAGGAAAGCGGGCAAGAGCGTAACTCTCGGCTGGAAGTGTGAGCTTATCTTACAAGCCCTGAGTGCACACCGGAGGAGTGCCCGTGTCTTACCCCTGCCCCCGCTTCACTCGGCGGCGAGGCCAACTGCCCGGCCCCCGCCGGCACCTGGGCAAGGGAGCCCGGAGCTGCGCTCTCAGAGCCGGGATCCTCTGCTCTCTTCTCTCCGCTCTGGATGTTGGGCAGCACAGAATGAACCAAAAGTCAGATCCAAGGTGCACGAGGTCAGGGTGCCCGAGTCCCCCTGGCACTTTCCCCAGTGCCGTGAGATGCTGAGGGTCCCCGGGAAGGGAGGGAACTCGGGCCGCGTTGGCAGGGTTCTGCGACTTGTCTCCTGGTCCTGGCAGTTTTCCACTGTGGGGTGTGGGTGACAACGGTGAAGGAAGGAAGGAGCAGAGACTGAACTGGGCAGGGGCTCTGAGAGATCGGGCAGCTTGGAAAAGGAGCACCGGCAACCTACACCTCCGTCAAAATGCGCTCCTCTGAGTAACTGCTAAGCGGCTGGACTAAACCAGCGGCTGCACGGTCAGCGCCTAGAGTACTGCCCGCCACGCGGCACTCTGTCTTCCGTGTTATCATCGCCGTCGTCGGCATTATTACTAACGTCAGTAAGTGAAAGGTTAGACTGCGAGTAATAAAGTATACCAGCATTCAGAAAAAAAGAGAGAGAAAAATGGAGCCTGGCCGGAGCCGTCACTTTGACTACTAAGGGACGCTGTGTGGTTAATAAAGTTCCCTAAGATTCTGAAAACCAAAACGCCCTGCTTCATCTCCTTTAACCACAAATCCCAGAAGCCAAGGCTGTTGGGGGGCTGAGGACGAGCCCTCTCTAGCCGGCCAGGGGCGGCAGCATGGAGACACGCTTTCTCTCACGCTCCTCCCGTTAGGAAATGGTACCGGCTGCTACGTTAGGATAGCAGCTTCAGAACAAAAAGATCACCACGTAAGGGTCACACCTCCACCTCCGACAGAACTGAAAAACTAGTTCCAAAACCAAAGGGTTTTTTTGCAAGTGACTAAAGACTTTAAGGGTTGACATGAGGCTGTAAAAGCTGTGTAAACTACTTTCTCCTGAGATGTCAAGAAATTCTGGGCACAGAGGAGGGCAGGGGCTGTGGCTGGTCTCCCCGCTCCCCACCGGGAGGCTCAGCTGACCTCAGGAGAGAGCGCAGAGGCAGATGGGAGACCAGAAGGGCAGGCAGAACCCACTCTCCACACGCTGGGGCTTGGGCACCA
>PITB01019920.1:0-31893 GCA_004024585.1 Paradoxurus hermaphroditus | reverse complement strand
TCAGGATCCCAGGGTCGTGGGATCGAGCCCCGAATTGGGCTCCGAGCTGAGCATGGAAGTCTGCTTGGGATTCTTTCTCTCTCTCTCTCTCTCTCTTCCCCTCTCCCCTGCTCACACTCTCCCTCTTAAACAAAAAACCCAAATGCAAAGCGTGCGAGTCCGCGGGCTTCGGCACACACAATATTGTACAACCAGCGCCTCAACCTCTTTCCAGAATATTTTCCTCAGCCCCAAAGGAGGCGCGTACCTGTTTAGCAGTCCCTCCTCCCCCCCTCCCTACCCCCAGACTCTATAAGCGATCACTTATACGTGGTTGAACCTGCTTCCTTCCCTGGGCTGAGCCCACTAGAGAGGAAAAGAGGAAGTGGTGTTTCCTGGCGGGCCCAGAACCCATCACCGCAGGCAGCGTGAGCCACCTTAGCCCGGGGCTGGGATCCTGCTCTGGGTGTACGCGCGCGCGCGCGCGTGTGTGCCTGTGTGTGTGTGGGAGGGGGTGCGCGCGTGTACAGTCCTATGAATTGTAACACAGGTCAATATTTATGGAATGACCGCCGCCACACCCAGGACACAAAATAATTCCATCGCCCCAGAAAGTACCCTCCGGCCGCCCCTTTCCCCCCAGTCCTCTCTGCCTCCCCCAGCCCCCCGGCAACCACCCATCTGTTTTCTGCCCCCCTAGTTTTAGCCATTCCAGAATCGTCCTGTAAGGGGAATCCCACAGGATGAGAACTTTGGGGTCTGCGTTCTCTTGCGCCCAGTGGAATGGGTTTGACATTCATCCAGGTTGCCCAGTGTCTGGTCCTTTTTCCTGCCGAGTGCTGTGCCAAGGTGTGGATGTACCACGGTTGGCTCCTCCGTTCACCTGCTGAGTCACGAACAGACTGACCTAATTTTCATTTCTGCAGGGTAGTACCCAGCAGTGGGAACGCTGGGCTCTGGCAGGTACGTGGTCCTGCGCCTGGGTGGGTTAAACCTCTTCGGGCCTCAGTCTCCCGCGTCGGTAAAATGGGTATACCTGCGGTACCTACCCCCTGGATCACTGTGGGGATGAAAAGACATGACGTGTGGAAGGCAGGGAGGTAGGGGTTCGGTAATTGTTGCCTCTCGCTCTCTATTTTTTTTTTGGAGGGGAGGGTGGTTCATCTGCGTCTTTGGCCGTGTTCTTGCCTACAGGAAGGGGCCCACCAGCCGGGATTGGCATGAGCGGCGAGCCTTTCCCCGGGACTCGGGGGATTTCTCCGCAGGGGCCAAGGTTGAGGTCCTGGGGAATTCGTTACCGAGTCTGGTTGCAGACAGAGGTGCTGTCGACGCAGGGAAGCCATTAGTCAGGAGGCCCGAACCCCTAAATCCCACAGAATGGGGAAACCGAAGCTCAGAGGACGGTCTGGCCCGAGGCCGGCCAGCCGGGCAGTGGTAGAGAAAGATCCGGACGCTGGGCTCCTGATTCCCCAGCCCTGTGGCCCCGCCGTCTCCTCCCCTACACGCGTCTTGTTTGGTGCCCGAGTGTGTGGCCGCCGTGGGCCAGTTATGACCGCGGACCCTGGAGCCAGCCTGCCGGGGCCGCCCGTCCTGCTGTCTCTTGTGAGTTGTACGCCTTTGAGGAGCTCCCTGACCTCGAAGATGTGCAGATGTGCACGACTTTGTCTCCCGTACGGGGCCCTCAAGAGGCTTAAATGAGATAGAGCTCGCGGAGGCTCGTAACCGTGCCAGGCACACAGTGAGCGCTTGATAAAAGCTAACGTCTTTGTCTTTTCTTTACATTTGTTTGTTTGTTTCAGGTTTTGTTAAGAGTCACGTGCCCCACCAACTGAGCCCGCCAGGGAGCCGGCAGGGGTGTAAAGACTCCGGGCGTTCACGGATCTGCTGGGGGCAAGAATAGGTCTCCCTCTCGGTGGTTTGGGATTTATTGAAAAGTCAAGGAAAACGCGGGTGCGTCGTTCCCGTGCAGCCAGCAGCTTAGGGGGCCCGGCCCTCCGCTCCTCAGAGCCGCTCCAACATGGTAGCCATCAGTCGCGTGAGGCGACTGGGCACTTGGACTGTGGCTGGTGTGGTGGGCTGGGCCATCGGTGTCAAATACACATTGAATTTCGAATTTCAGAGACTGGTATGTGCAAAGGTCCTGAGGCGGGCAGGTGCCTGGTGCGTCTGCGGCCCGACAGAAGGCAAGCGGGGTTGCAATGGAGGAAGTGAGGGGGAGAGGGCGGGAGATGAAGGCAGAGAGGTGACCTAGTGGTGTCTCTGTGTCCGTCTGTCCTCCTAGGTGAATCCCTCGTTGGGGGCAGGGGCCAGGTCTTCCTTGTCAGACTCTGCAGCCCCAGGGCCGGCAAGGAGCCTGCGTGCTTGCTGAATGGATACATACATGCCTGTTGGTGGGAACTGCAGGCAGCGGAGCTGAACTGGGCAGGCAGGAGGGGTCAGATCTGCCTTCTGGACTGAGGGGCTCACTCCTGCCCCCCACTGGTCAGCACGGAGCACAAAGACCCAGTCCCCTACCCGCCCCCACCCCTGCCCCGGTCAGACACTTCTGCAGGGCTGGTCCAGCACCAGAACTTCTGGAGTTTTCTCCCCTTACTGCATCTCTGTCCACCTGTCCTCCCCTCTACCTGCCCACAACCCACCTCACTCTGCTACATTTCACAGCCAGCTGGAGACCTCTAGATCCTGCCCCCCTCAAGCCGCACCCTTTGGCATGCATCTCATTAACTAAAATACAAGACGTGGCTTTGGGGTGTGTTTTTTTTTTTTAATTTTTTAAGGTTTTTATTTATTTTTGAGAGAGAGAGAGAGAGACAGAGTGTGAGCAGGAGAGGGGCACAGAGAGAGGGAGACACAGCATCCGAAGCAGACTCCAGGCTCGGAGCTGTCAGCACAGAGCCCGACACGGAGCTCAAACTCACGAACCATGAGATCAGGACCTGAGCCGAAGTTCCCCGCTTAGCTGACTGAGCCCCCCAGGCGCCCCCAAGATATGTTTGATAGAACTGTTTTGTTTTTTTTTTATTAACCCCCGGAGGGAATTCCTCCCTCGATGACCCAGGACTGTGGGGGCTCAGTCTCCCTCATCTGGGGGCCTGATTATTAAGGTACCTGAGAGGGACCCTTCGTTCCACGTGGGGAGCAGAATCCCTGGCTCCACCTCTTGGTAGTGGCTTGGGGCGGGGCGGGGGGGACGGGGCAGGGGGAGTCACTTCACCTCCCCAAGCCTCAGTTCCTTCATCTGTAAAACGGACTGAAGAAACCCACTTACTTCTTAGCACCGAGGGGTAGCCGAGACTCAGCCCGTGAAGTGCCCGGCGCGGTGTTTTGCACATAGGAAACGCTCAGCTAATGGCAGCTGTGGCTGTCTCGAAGATGTCACTGTGTGGACGTCCTTCCAGAATTTTCCCCGTCTTTTCTCGGGGCGGCACAGTTCCGTCTTTGTTCCCGGCACCCAGAGGCATTTTAGCCCCATCTGCCTGAGAACTGGTGAGCGGGCAGGTTGAACGTGAGGGCAAGGCCCGGAATTCCCCTGGTCTTACCTTTGCCCTCGAGTGGCAGGAAATTCCCTGCCAAGGGTCTTTGATCTCGCTAGGGAGCTGAAGGCACGGGGGTGGGGAGTGGGGGGGGGGTTGCTCCTCGCCCAGGGCGAAGGCGGCAGAGACAGAGGGAGACAATCTTCGTGGAGGGACGTCTCACCCCCGCACGTGTTAAGAGACCCCAGTCTGGGGGGCGCCTGGGTGGCTCAGTCGGTTGAGCGGCCGACTTCGGCTCAGGTCATGATCTCACGGTTCGTGGGTTCGAGCCCCGCGTCGGGCTCTGTGCTGACAGCTCAGAGCCTGGAGCCTGCTTCACATTCTGTGTCTCCCTCTCTCTCTCTGCCCCTCCCCTACTCATTCTCTGTCTCAAAAATAAATAAACATTAAAAAAAACTTAAAAAAAAAAAAAGACCCCAGTCTGACCGCCCACGAGGGTAATTTAAGACCCGGCTCTTGCAACCCCAGGAGCTGGGGAAACGCTACAGAGGTTCCAAGGAGCTGCCTATTCATTTCCACGCCAGCCGCCTGGGATTACAGGAGGTGCTTCTGGCCGCTGGCGGAGGCCAGGGATACCGCCCCGCGTGTGACAGGGCGCTTACCCAGCCCCACGTGTCAAAAGACACCCCGGATTAGGGGTGTCGGCAAACCGATCGCGGAGGGAGAAATCGACTTCAAACATTAGCGCGACACACACCGTCTCCCTGCACAAAAGCGGTTTGTTGGTGGCAGGCACCTGGGGACAGAGCCAGGTTGCAACTGGGAGAGCTCGGGGGAGCGCGTGTCCGGCCAAGGACAGCGCCAGCCAAGGCGCGGCGGCATCTTGCACGGGGAGGACGACAGGAAGGACGGCAAGATGACAGCGCGGTGGTTCAGCAGCATGACCTTGGGGGTCGGATGGACTTGGATTGGAATCCCGGCTCTCCCCCTCACGGGCCTGTCACTGGCCTGAACCTCCTTTCCGTCTCCTGAAAAATGAGGGTAAGAAATGAGGTGAGGTGGGTACGGCCTCGTCTGTGTCCACACCTGCCTTTGCACGCCGCGTCCAGGCCCTTCTGAAACGCGGGCGGTTTGCTCGATGCTTCCTGCTCTGCGTCCCCTCGCTGGGCCCCTGCACGTGTAGGGCCCGCCGGCTAGGAGCCTCTCCCTTCCCCCCAGCTCCCTTCCCCATCACTTCTCTGGCCTTCCGGTGCCCGGGGGGGAAGGCCAGTGGGGACCCACCAGACGTGAAGGTTCGATTCTCTCTTGGTGAATGTGCCCACTCCCTTCTTACCCCAGTAGCCTGGGGTCCGACAGCTCAGAGTTGAGGTGTGGAGGCCAGGATCCCATAGAGGCTGCGGTCAGAGAGGCCACGGGTGAGCCACATCGCTTTCACCAGCCCGTTTCCTTATCTGTGTTGAACACAGTCTTTACACGGTGTGGGAGTCACTTGGAACGCTCCCTGCAAAGCTCTTAGGACAGGGCCTGGCTCAGTACGCCATAACTGCTTTAGAAAGTTCTAGCTCTCGCCACATACAGTCAGTGGGCTCTCTGCACTGCAGGAGGCCCCAGGGGGTACAAAGTCTCCTAAGCACTGGTCTTGACTTTAAGAATTTGCTTCGTTAGGGATTTGTGGATTTTGCTGACTGGGGACCCACACTTTTTAAGGGAGGAATTCCATGCCTAAGAATTTATCTGGAACGTGTACAAAGAGTCGGCGCTAAGTAGGTTCACAGGAGTGACTTTACACAATGAAATGGCCTTAATGTCCGACTATAGGAGACTGGTTAAACAGGTGAGCTGACAAATGAAACATTATGAAGTCATCTGAGAGGAAGCAGAGGGATATTTGTCGATAGGGGGAACAGTTACTATTAAGTGAAAAAATACATAAAACATTCCTTGCGTATGAAACATATGGACGCTAATACACCCAAAAGGTAACGGTGGAAATCTCTAAGTGATTTTTACAGTGTTTTTTAATTATTCCAGATTTCCTTCTCTAAATTTTCTACCATGACTGTTCATTTATTTTGTGAAAAAAAAATAGTTTAAGTTTTCAATTATTTTGTTATTAAAATGTAATAAAAAAAGGAATGAAAGTGTCCGTTTCACCAACTGTTCCTGTCCCTCTTCCCAGCCTTCTCTGGTGACTCGATTCTTTATCACTCCCATTAACACGGGCTCGTCCTGCTACTATTTCTTCCAGTATTTACTAGTATTGATGAACCTCTGAGTAATCCTACCAGGCAAGGCGATGTAAAGATGAATACTCACATTCTCGGGTGACTTGCGATTCGCTCCATCCACCCACCCACCCGCTTGGGAACAGTTACTTGACGTACGCATGCGCACTCTCGGAGGCCGGGGGAGACCGCAGGGCTGGAAAGCCCCGCCTCCCGACGCTTAGGATTGCTCCGTTCCGCCGGAGCGCCCCTGATTGGTGGCCAGGGCCCCGGCCCTGCTGCCTATCAAACTTGGCGGGAAAGCGGAGGTGGGGCAGCATGGCGGCGGCGGCCGCTTCAGGGTCGTCGGACTCCTTCGCCGGCGGCGGCCCCGCGGCCGTGCGCCTGCCGCGGTCCCCGCCGCTCAAGGTGCTGGCCGAGCAGCTGCGGCGCGACGCGGAGGGCGGCCCGGGCGCGTGGCGGCTGTCGCGGGCGGCGGCGGGCCGCGGGCCGCTGGAGCTGGTGACCGTGTGGATGCAGGGCACGGTGGTGGCGGCGGGCGGCGGCGAGGCGCGGCTACGGGACCCGAGCGGGGCCTTCACGGTGCGCGGCCTAGAGCGGGTCCCGCGCGGGCGGCCCTGCCTGGCCCCAGGTAACGGCCAGACTCGAGCGCGGGGCGGGGCCCTGGTCGCGGGCCGCTGGGGGGCGGGGCCTGGCCGCTCCCCCGCCCCCTGCCCCGCCCTCTCTCCCCCTGCAGTCAAACTGATTTGCTGCTTCAGCCTCGCCTGCAGCCCACTTAGACCCTTCGGATCCAGGGACTTTCCTAGCCGGAATCTGCCGTGTCGGGACCCCCCAGCATCAGTGTTTGTAGCAAGGCCCTTACCCACAGGTGTTTTTTTCTCCCCCATCGTGTTTTGGAAAACTCTGTACCGGGGAAGCCTCTGTTGAGTCTAGGCGCTGGAAAGCCTTAGGCTGTCGTTCTCTAATGTTTGCCTCCACATTCAGCGCAGACGCACCCCGAGGGCTTGTTAGGACTGCGCTATCCCGCCTCCACCCACAGAGCTTTTGTAGGTCTGGGCGAGGCTGAGAATTTGCATTTCATTTATTTATTTTTTTTTTTTAAGTTTGTATTTTGAGCAAGAGACAAGGCGCTAGCAGGGGAGGGGCAAGGAGAGAGAAACAATCCGAAGCAGACTCCAGGCCCTGAGCTGTCAGCACAGAGCCTGAGGCGGGGCTCGAATTCGGGATCTGTCAGGACCTGAGCCTAAATCAGTCGGATGCTTAACCTTAACGGACTGAGCCTCCCAGGCATCCGGAGAATTTGCATTTCTAACCAGCTCCCGGGTGTTGCTGATCCGGATGGCCTTGGGGGATGGTCTTGGGGCGCACTCTGAGCCCCACTAGCACAGACTCCTGGAGAGCCAGGATGGGTCTTTCGGATGACTGTACCTTCATCCTTAGGCTGAATTTCTGGCTCTGCTCTTTGGAGCACTTCACCTCTCTGGATCGGTCCTGCCTTTGTCAAAACGGGGCCTGTTGTGTGGATTCATTTAAAAAAAAAAAAAAAAAAAAAAAAAAGCCTTACCATAGCCTGGCTTATAGCGAGGTTTCAAAAAACTGTGATTATCGTTAGTCTCAAGTGCTCCTGCCCCCATCCCTCTGCCCTCGCCGCTGTAGGATTACAATCTAGTACAGGCTCAGCAAAGTACAGGCTGCGGCCTCTTCAGAGGACCGTGCGCTGCGAACGTTTCTTTTTTTTACATTTCCCAATGGTTGAAAAACAAATCGGGAGATTTCACGACATGTGAAAAGGATAAGAAGTTGGAGTGTCTGGAGGCAGGAGCTACGTTGGAGGAAAAAAAAAAATCAGTTGGAGAAAAAAAAAAAATCACGGCGCCCACAGGGCGGGGGTGGTCGCGAAGAGGAAGCCGCTGGAGAGAGCCCCGGCTGGAAGCCATGGAAGGGGTCCAGGGGAGAGGATGAAGGCCTGATGGGTGGCCAAGGAGTAGGGAGACGCCGGAAAGGCGCCGCTGGAAGGGGTGAGGCGAGGGCGTGGGCAGAAGGAGCACCGCTGGTAGGTTCCTGTTAACCCCCCTGGTTGGGACCTCCTTGGGCGCGTGCTTTTCTTGGGTCTTCAGTCATTCTTTCTGAGGGTTCTGTGTCTACCAGCACGTTAGGGTTATTCAGAGGGTATGGGCGAAGTGTAGTTTTAGAACTGGCCCCTGTCCCCGAGGACCCCCCCCCTACCATTACTTGCTCCAGGGGAATCTGGAGGCGGGTTCAGAGAAACCTAAACCCATAGCGCCATGGAGGGCAGGAGGGGCAGGTGTCAGCTCGCCAGGCATCCTTCAGCCAGCGCCCCGGGGCCTGCGTGCAAACTCAGAAGCCCTGTGATCACAGGGGCCTCGCAGGGGCCTGCAGCGGGGGCTGGCCGAGAGACCGCCCTGCCTGCTGTGTTTGGGGTTTTTTTACACAGTTGGGTTTTGTGAGGTTAAGACTGGCCAAGTTTTGCTTTCAAGGAGAGCCACTTCCCCAAGGGAATGGGAAGAGAGGCGTGGCTCGGATGCCATTAGGTCGGCCCCGGCCCGGCGGCAGCCCGGTGGCCCCGTCGATTTGCTAGGTGGTGCCCGGCCAGGGGCAGGGATTGGTCCCGGGCAGTGGGAACGACAGGGTGGCCTGTCAGGGTGCTGCGGCCCGCCGAGGTCTCCGGATGGCATCGCGGGGCTGTTGGATTTACTTTGCGGCTGTGGGGGTGGGGGGGCGTCTTGGCGGAAAGAGGACTGGTCGGGTGCGCGGAGACCAGCCACATGCCCTGTAGCGTTTCGGCAGGAAACAGACACGCGAGAAAAGCTTGGGGTGGGGGAGGGGTTGCTCCTGCCTTAGAACATTCTCTGATGCGAGTCTCTTCCATTCCTTGGGCGTCATTGTTTGGTGCATGATGATGGCTTGCTGCAATTTCGTGAGAACATTTTTAACCCAGGAGCCAAAGAAGACATGCTGTCATCCTCCGGGTTAAATGTTGAACTTACTGTCTATGTGTGTATATATCTCTGTGAATAGATATTGTGAATTGTCTATGTGTATGTTCGCTCGATCGCTCAATCGATCACCGACTGCCTTGGCGTTTTAATATCTACTCTCTTCCCCCCGCACCCCCCCCTTGTTTTTGTCTCTCATTTGCCTCTCTGATCTCCTTAAGCTCTCTGAAGGACGGGTTGGGGGGGGTCTCTGTGTTTGTGTTCGTCTGTTTTGTATCGGTGTGAACCTCACCTCGGGCCCTTCTTCTTGCAGGAAAGTACGTGATGGTGATGGGAGTGGTCCAGGCGTGCGGCCCCGAGCCCTGCCTTCAGGCTGTGAAGATGACAGATCTTTCCGACAACCCCGTCCACGAAAGCATGTGGGAGCTGGAGGTGGAAGATCTGCAGAGGAATATTCCTTAGGCGACGCCGGGACCGTCGCTCAAAACCACAGAACTCCTGGACCAGCTGAGGCTCCGCTCCCGTGTGGAGTCCACGGGTACCGTCCCATGTCTGTTTCTCACAAGTTTCTCCAAGAGCTTTGCTTCGGCGGACAAGGACTCCGGGGGCAGGGTTTCCGAACGCCGGGACACCCCACGGAACTCGGCCTCCCGCCCCTGGCTTTGACGACTGTCTGCAGGTGAAAAGCAGACGTGCGCTCCGTTTCTGGGTTTGGTTGGTTTGTTTGCTTTTTCTCTTGGCTTCTGTGTGTTAATTCCCTTTAACGCACGCCGAAATCCCCTGTTGCCTTTTCCAAGTTTTACCAGTGCTGATAACTTCTTCCGTGGCCGCCGCGACCCTGCTTTTACGATGTACCATCCGAACGGCGCTCCTCGGCGGCCGTGATTTCATGGTGGTTTGGGGGCAGGGGGACAGACTCTCGGAAATGGGAATGGCCTCGCGGCCCGCCCCGCCGCCCCTCTGCAAGTTGGCCCGTGTGTCCCGCTGTGGACCCCGGCAGCCCCTCGGGGATGGCTCTCGCCTGGGAGCCACCGAAGGCACCCTTCCTGGGGATGGGGACGCCCACCCCTGCCATCCTTCCTCACTCGGGAGACGTCGAAACTAAAATCCAGATCGGGCATGACTTTTAGGCATGAACGAACCTTCTGCGCCACAACCTTTGATGAGACACCGTGAGGGAGCAGCCTTCTGGTGTCGAGGCTTTTTCTTTTTTTCTTTTTTTCCCCCATCCTCAGTTTTATTGAGATCTAATGGGCACACGGCGCTGTGGAGGCGTCCGGCGGGCAGCACTACGATTTTAGAGTTCCACCGTTTTCTGGAAGGGGTGACTTTCTCGCGCTCGCGTTCGGTGCGGGTTTCGGCTCTCCGCTCCTTGCCCCCATGCCCGATTTTTCCCGAGACCGTAAAGACCCAGGGGGGCCGATTCTGTTCCCGCATCGCTGTAGAGCTTGTTGGGTTATGGCTCTTCCACCGCTAATAAATTGTATGGCGTGTCTTTTAAAAAATGGGCTATTTGGGGGGTTCCCGGCCGGCTCCGTCGGTCGAGTGTGCAACTCTTGACCTGGGGGTTGGCGAGTTGAGCCCCATGGTGGGCGTGGAGCCTACTTAAAAAAAAACAAAACTAGAGACTTTTTTAGAGTAGCTTTAGACTTATAGAAAAAATGCCGAAAGTGCGGAGTTCCCACACACCCCTTCCCCGGGGTGCTGCTACCGATGGCGCGTTCGGTGTGACGGATAACCCACACTGACAGGACTAACTCGAGCCCGTAGCTTTATTGGGGATCTCTCTCTGTGATCCGCAGTCCTACGGACTTCACAGAGGCACCGTATCACTTGTCTCCCGCGATGGCATCGTGTAGGAGAATGGTTTCGCCACCCCGAGACACCTCTGTTCCACCTCGACCTCTCCCTCCCCCCCTGCCACCCCTCCTCTTTCTCCTGTCTCCATGCTTTGCCTTCTCCAGAAGGACCCAGGTCGCCGGGATCATACAGGACGTGGTATTTCCAGACCGGCTGCCTCCACGCAGCAAAAACGCGCCTGAGGTTCCTCCGCGTGGTTCTGCGACTTGCTTGCTCCTTTCTTTTTATCGTCAAGTAACACTCCCTCGCAGCGGTGTGTCCCGGTTTGTTTGTTTCTTTGTGTCTTGAAAGCCATCCGCTTGGTTCCGGGTTTTGCTGCTTGTTGACGGAGCCGCTGTAAACCTTCACGTGCAGGTATTGCGTGGAGTCGAGTGTCCAGTTCTGCGGGGCACGTGTCTGGGGTCATGCGTGAGCCCCCGTCAGCCTTGCGAGAAGCCACCGGACTGTCTCAGTCCTAGCCGGCTGCTTAACAAAACGCCATCGACCGGGCGGCAGGGGCTTAAAAACAACCGGTATTTATCAGTCACCGTTCTGGAAGCTGTGAAGTCCGAGATCCAGGTGTCAGCACACTCAGGGTCCCGCTTCCTGTTCCCAGGTGGCTGTCGTCACGCGGCGCACGGGGTGAGGCCGCTCTCCGGGGCCTCCTTCATCAGAGCATAAACCCCGCACGAGGCCTCCCCTCTTGCGCCTGGCGTCACCTCCCAGAGACCCCCACCTCCAGATACCGGCACGCCGGGCGTTAGGTTTTCACCCACGAGTTTGGTGGGGGAGGGGACTCGTATCCGGTCTGTCACACCGCCTTCCAAAGTGGCCGCAACACTTCGTGTTTTGGATTTCCTATGTTTTCAAACTTTGGGTTTTTCCCCGATATTTTATTTTATGGGTTTTTTTTTGTTGTTGTTTTTTAAACTTGTAAAGGTAGGGCAGATCGGAAAGTGCACGTTGTTTTTACCACCGATCTGGGTTTGCGGACTGCTGGAACCTTCTTTCCAGCCAGGTTCTGTTCAGCGTGTGGGGCTTTTTCCGGCAATGTTGCTGAGCTCTGTCAGGAACTTTGCAGCGGAGAGACCCGAGTGTTAGCGGTTGGTGTGTCATTAAACTTGCTGTGTGACTATGAGCAAGTCATCCGACGTCTCTGTGCCTTTGTTTCCTCATCAAAAAAATGCAGATCTCCCAGCTCCTGGCACTGAGAAGAGGAACGAACGATGAGGCGCGTGTAAATCCCTCGTACGTGCGCCCGGCACACGGCAGGCACCGGTCGTTTCCGGGAGGGATTTGTGAGTTCTTAACTTAAATCCCCCCCAACTGCCTTTATAAAAATATTTTTTAAGAATAATTTTAGGTTTACAGAAAAACTGTAGAGACGGTACCAAGAGTTTCCATACACCACGGCCAGTCTCCTTTATTATTAACACCTTACGTCAGTGCGGGCCTATTTGTTACAATTAATGGACTAATATTGAGATCCTATTACTTAAGAAAAAAAATTTTTTAACGTTTATTTATTTTTTAGAGAGAGAAAGAACAGCGTGAGTGGGGTAGGGGCAGAGAAAGAGGGAGACACAGAATCCGAAGCAGGCTCCGGGCTCTGAGCTGTCAGCACAGAGCCCCACGCGGGGCTTGAACTCACCAACCGTGAAATCCTGCCCTCAGCCGAAGTCAGATGCTCAACCGACTGAGCCCCCAGGCGCCCCGAGATGCTGTTATTAACTCAAGTCAGTCCTTTATTCAGACTTCCTTTGTTCCTCTCCCCCCCCACCCCGCCCCCCGCCAATGTCCTTTTTCTGTTCCGGGGTCCTGGCCACGATACCCCGGTGTAGTTAGCTGTCGCGTCTCCTTAGGGCTCCTCGTGGCCGGTACCGCTGAGCAGCTTTGGTTAGATGGACGTTTAATCTTGACACAGTCCACGCGATCTCTGTTGTAGGGTTCTCGGCCTCCAACGTTATTTCGGCGTTGTCACGGGGTTCCCAATGACAGCCCGCGAGCTAGGCTCCACTCCACAGGAGTCTGCACGCTGAGCTGTCACCCTCCCTGAAGCCCGCCCTGCTGCTGGAAGCCTGGCCCGGCCTGCCGAGAACCTGGTCCCCCGTGCCCTGGCCGGCTGGCCCTCCCCTGGCTTTTTGGTAAATAGCGCCCTGTTGAAAACCGCCGATCGGCCTGATAGTGTCGCCTGGGCGATGACCTATGTCAGGAGTGTGGGAGGCGGCACCCGGCGGT
Source organism: Paradoxurus hermaphroditus (assembly GCA_004024585.1). Classification (NCBI taxonomy): domain Eukaryota; kingdom Metazoa; phylum Chordata; class Mammalia; order Carnivora; family Viverridae; genus Paradoxurus; species Paradoxurus hermaphroditus. The sequence goes on along the minus strand of PITB01019920.1, from coordinate 19,182 downwards.
GCCTGGTGTTTTTCCGACAGTCCCCGCAGCCTGCCGGTGGCTTCCAGAAGCTCACGGTGCTGGAAGTGGGCCGCCCCAGCGTGTTAGCCGGGCGCTTGTGGTTCCCCTGAGTATTAATAGCTCTCGCCGTTTCGGCTGGCGTTTCCGCCTCGACATCACTAAATGAAAACGCATCTCGGTTGGGGGTTTTAGTTTTCTGGTGCCAAATCACGGTTGGTTTATCAGCAAGCACCCTCCCCCCTCCCCCACTTCCCTGCCAGACAAGGGCCGGCTGTGTGCTCCGGGCCACCCAGCTTCCCTTTTGAAATTGGCTCTTTTCTAAGAACTGAAAATAAGCACCCTAGGCCATGACTTCACTTTTCTTGGAACTGCTTTACATTAGAAGAAGAAGAAGAAGAGAAAAAAAAAAAAACAACCTTCATCTCGCTGCGTTTGGATCCCCGAGTTCCCTCGTCATTTCTGCTGTATATTCTTGTAAAGCTGAGGTTTTCCGCAACATTCCCCTGCAGGTGAGGCAGGAGAAGGGGAAGCAGTGACCCCCGAAAGGGCCGAGTGTTCTGGGTCCCGGCCCGTTCGTGGGGGATTTAATGCTGGAGGAAAGAGCTGGGAAGACACACCGGCGGGGGGAGGGGGGTCCCATTCCAAGGCCAAGGCTCCCAGGCATGACTGCGGGGGCCCTGGGACATGTCAGGCCACCAAAGGGGCGAGGGCGGGTGTTGCCAAACCTCAGGTCCCGGTCCCCACTGCCCCACCCGATGCCCCTTTGCAAGGAGACGGAGAAACAGCGCGTTTGCCGCCACCACGACCTGCACTCCGCAGGCATTCTGGAGCCGGTTCGAGAAGCCAGCTTCAAGGAGCCCCTGCCCGCCGGGGGCGAGGGGGAGAGCGGCTTAGCCACGCTCGGGTTCTGGCCCCCGTTCCGCCCTGTCCTGTCTGACCTCGGGCTTGGAGGTCCGTCTCCCAAGTGGGGATAGGTCTTCCTTCCCGGGATGCTACCCTTGATGTCCGTCCCTCCGTCCGTGGGAACTGGGTCCGTGGGAACCGGGTCGATGCCCCTTCTCAGCGGGGGATCCCAGGCCCTGCATTGTTCTGAACTATCTCAGTATCTCTGTTCCCATTGGAGGAGCCTCTGGCCGTGCGATCCTGGCTTACTCATCTCCGCCCCGTGCGGGGCCTTGCAAAACCCACTGGGCTGTCGGTAAACGTGGGGGGAATGGCTGGTTTTTAGATGGGAAGACCAAGGAAACCCACAGGGGACAGCGCCCCGGAATCTACTCTCGGCACACGGCAGTTTTCAAGTGGAAGGAGCCCGCACAGGCCGTGCCTAACCGAGAGCACCCTTCGAACCAAGCGCCCTGGGTAACTCGTAACCAGCCGGAGGGTGCTTGCTAGACTGCTCGAGAGCGTTCTGAAGTACCCGCAGGGGCAGGCTGCTACAGGAAGAAAAGGCTGAAAGAAAAGACGGCAGAACCCCCCACCTCCCCCACCAAAGTTTGTGCGGCCGGGGCAGAGTCTGAAATCACAGTCCCACGAGAATCAGTAAGCATCTCTTGATTTAAAAAAAAATGCAAATTGAACCAACAGTTACCGAGCACTCTGCTAGAACTTTTCCCCTGTGACTTCGCTTTATCGTGCCTCTGGGACGGTCATCTCCCGCCCCTCCCCCACGACCCACCCAAAGGGATGCAGTCCTTGGCCCAAGGGCATCTGGCCCGCAGGCTGTGGCAGAGACGGGTGTCAGGCCAGGTGATGTCCCTCGCTGTAGGGGAGGTGGCCAGGGCCTTCATTCAGAGATGGCTCATTCCAGAGAGGTCCTCGGACCCGCTCTGGGGGCTCCTACTCTTTCCACCTAGGTGCTAGCTCCCCCTGCTGGCCGGCCCCAGACACTGCTGCGCTGTGCCGTCAGAAACGGGATGACCACCAGAGACCGGAATGAAACGCCACAGAAGGAAGCAAAGGAACAAACTGGGGCCGAGAGATGCTCCACAGCTGTCCACCCTGGGAGTCTCACCCATTATGGCCACGCCATCTCGGGGTTGGGGGGGGGGCACAGTTATCTTCTCCTGCTTTAAACCCGTGCCCTCCCACTCTGCCTCCCCTTTGTCGCTCACAGCTCAAGAAACTTCTGTGATGAGATCGGGCTCACCAGGACGACCCCCATCACAGGGCCCTTAATCTAATCACATCTACGGAGGCCTCAAGGCGGCATTCCCGGGTTTCAGGGATTAGGATCCGGACATCTGGCAAGGCATTCTGCCCGGTCTGCCCTCTGTCCCCGAAAGGTGCGCGTCTGGCCCAAGTGCAAAGGCGCGTTCTCCGGGGCCCTGGGGCCCTGCGTCTCTCGAGCTCGTCCAAACCTCCTGATCAGTAAGCGTGGGCGGCCCTGGGGCGTGACCCCTTCCGGGCACCTCTCTATCGGTGACCCGTGGGACCCAAGAAGCCAGTCCCTCCCCCAAAATGCCGTGGGCGGCAACCCAGAGGGGCCGCGTTCTGGTTCTGCCCCCGATCCACGAGACCCGGAGACGCGCTCCAGGCCAGACCGACGTGGAAGAAGACCGAAAGGAGAAACAGGCACCAGCACGTGGAAATACCAAACCGCCAGACTTCCCTCCCCGCTGGGCACAGAGGAAAGGGAAAGGGGCTTCTCAGCAGGCTCCGCTCACACCTAACTCCGCGTCCACGGAGGAAAAAGCAGAACCAGGGGTTCTCATCAAATAGGTGGTTCCTGTTTCGGAAAGTCAGTCGGACCCAGGCCTGCCCTGGGGTCTTCCGAGGCACCGCCGTGCCGCCATCGGGTGCAGAGACCCTCCCACGGCACCCCTGCTCCGGCCCCCCGAGCCCGGGCATCCTGCACGGAGGCCTCAGGACCGTGGCACGTGGCTGGCGATCGGCCCCACCTGGGCTACATTTAGCCTCGTCTCTGCCCACGTCTTTAGTTAGAGCTCGTGTGGGCAGGGCTTAGGGAAATCGAAGCATTTAGAAAGGCCTCTAGGTCCGGCTTCCAAGCAGCCAGGTGTAGCCGCCACGGATCTATAGCTTCCTGGCCCGGAGCACCTGCGGGGGATCAGGACTGCAACGGGACTGGCTGTCTGCTGAGCCCTTTGCCTCCTCGGGTGGGCACCCTGGAGTCCAGCGGAAGGGCAAATAAAAAAGTCAGGAACTCCTGGGAAAAGGTCCTACCGAGGAACCGGGCTCGACCACCTGCCCCTCGCTCCCGGGCGCCCTGGACCGTCCTCGGTGCCGGGCTGCTGCTAGGGCGTCTGTCGTAAGGTAGTGATATCGGCTCCTTTTTATTCTTTTATTTTTTAAAGTGTTTATTTTTAAAAGAGAGAGAGGGACAGAGACAGAGAGGGAAACCCAGACTGCGCAGCAGGCTCTAGGCCCTGAGCTGTCAGCACAGAGCCCGAGGCGGAGCTCGAACCCACGGACCGTGAGATCATGACCTGAGCCGGAGTTGCACGCTTCATCGACCAAGCCGCCCCGGCGCCCCTCAGGTCTCTCTTTGAAGAAGAGAAGGAAACTGTTTCCCGGGGACGTGCCAATGGCCTGTGTTGGGGCAGCCGGTTTGCTTTCACTGGACCCAGGATGGAGCCGCACAGTCCTGTGTAGTAGCCGTTCCCCTCGCGAAGCTCTCGAGCCTTTGACGGCCACCTCCTGCCGCTGATAGGGTTGCCAAATCTAGGAAACAGAAATACGGCCCGCCTCCCCTTCCCTGAGCCTGGGCCGTGCGTGGTGACTTCCTCCCGAAGAGGACCCCCTGTGGGGAAGCGGAAGTGGGGGGGGGGCTTCACCTTCACCGTGGAGAAGCCTGACCCGCACAGGTGACCCAGGCTAAGTCCCGTTGGCGGGGTGGGACGCCCTGGGTCGGATGTGAGGAGAAGCACACCCTCCCTCCGAGACCTCGCTCCCCGAAACCTCCCCTCGGCCACGAGGAAAAACACGAGACAAGTCCTACTTGATGGACATGGGGCCGAGTCCCTGGCCGGTACTCCTCAGGACTGTCAAGGTCACCAGACACGAGGGACGCTGGGGAAATCGTCACCGCCAGGGGAGCTGGACCGCCCTGTACCTGTGTCGAGCGATCCCCCAGCCGCGGGTGACTTTTGAAGTCAGCGGCGCCTAAGGAGACAGGACAGCTCAAGGTACTGGGGGCGCCTGCGACAGAGAAGGGAGGCAGGGCCGGAGGAAGTCCGAGTGGAGTGTATGCACTCTCGCTAATAACCGCTTAAGTTTATTTTTGAGAGAGAGAAACTGTGAGTGGGGGAGGGGCAGAGAGAGAGGGAGACCCAGAATCTGAAATAGGCTCCAGGCTCCCAGCTCATTTTGGGACTCGAACTCACAAAGGGCAAGATCATGACCTGAGCCAAAGTCGAAAGCTTAACCGACTGAGCCCCCCAGGCGCCCCATAGTTAAGAACATTATAACAGCCGTCTATTGTTGGCAACAAATGTACCCTCCTGGGGTGCCTGGGTGGCTCAGTCGGTTAAGCTTTTCCGACTCCTTTGTCTGTTTGTTTGTTTTTGAGAGAGAACACGCATGTGAGTAGGGAAAGGCAGAGGGAGACACAGAATCCGAAGCAGGCTCCAGGCTCCGAGCTGTCAGTGCAGAGCCCCACGCGGGGCTTGAACCCAGGAACCGTGCGATCATGACCTGAGCTGAAGTCAGACACTCAACTGGCAGAGCCGCCCAGGTGTTCCGAGCATTCGGCTCTTGCTCTCCGCTCAGATCTTGATCTCAGGGTTGTGAGTACAAGCTATGCATTAGGCATGGAGCCAACTAAAAAAAAAAAAAAGTCCTCACGTAGGATGTTACTAATAGGGCGTCTGGGTGTGAGGTAGTTGGGAACGCGATGCTTCTGTCACCATTTTTCTGTAGAGCTAAAACTGTCCCCCCCCCCCAAAAAAAAAAGGCCTTTATTTAAAAAAAAATAATTTGAATGTCGGATAAGTACTTTTTAAGTAGAAGTATGTCCCATGCCGTATTTGGGATTTAGTTGTACTAAAAACTTATCCATTGTTTCTCTGACCTTCACATTGAACATGGTACCCTGCGTGTCCTCTGGCAATCTTCTCTAACTGAATTCTTTAAAAAAAATTTTTTTTAATGTTTGTTTATTTTTGAGACAGAGACAGAGCATGAGTGGGGGAGGGGCAGAGAGAGAGAGAGGGAGACAAAATGTGAAGCAGGCTCCAGGCTCTGAGCTGTCAGCACAGAGCCCGACCGACGCTGGGCTCGAACTCACAGACCGTGAGATCATGCCCTGAGCCGAAGTTGGACGCTCAATCGACTGAGCCACCCAGGCGCCCCCCCCCCCCCCCCCCCCCCCCCCCCCCGCCTCCAAACTGAATTCGTAATTGTTGATGAATTCGAACGTAAGCAGGCCCGCGTGGCCAGCGGCTCCGGGAGGCACCGGGCAACACAGGGGTAAGTCCTGTGGCTTGCCCAGAGGTCGGCAGTGAGCAGGCAGGTGGGGCCGTGGAAACCTCTAATTCCAAGGCTGGCCCCCTAGCCACCGCGCTTGCCCGGCTCCCGGAGAGAAGGAGCAGGGCCCCTGTGGGCCGTGCCGGGAGCCCGGCTAGGCAGAAGTCAAGGGGGTGGCCGGCCGAGCTCTTCGCGGGAGGCTCTGGGGAGAATCGACGTTCAGGTTCATTCAGGTTGTTGGCAGAGTCCAGTCCCTCGTGGTCGCAGGCCTGCGGCCCCCTTTCCCTCAGCTGCCTCCAGGTCGGGGGCTGCTCTCAGCTGCTCGGGACGACACCCGTGTCCCTCGCCTTGCATCCCCTCCGCCGTCAGGCCGGGAACCGCGTCGAATTCCTCTTGAGCTGCCGATGCCTGACTAACTCCTCTGCCCTCTAGGCTGCACTTGATTTCATTTTTGTAATTTTTTTAAACGTTTATTTAGTATTTGCGAGAGGGGGCGCGAACAGGCGGAGGTGGGGCAGAGGAGAGGGGGACACGGGATCCGAAGCAGGCCCCACGCCGTCAGCGCAGAGTCCGACAGGGGGCTCAAACTCATGAACCCTGAGATCATGACCTGAGACTAAGTCAGACGCTTAACTGACTTGAGCCCCCCAGGCGCCTCTAGGCTGCAAGTTAAAGGGCCCGTAGGAGGGGCACCTGGGGGGCTCAGTCGGGGGAGTGTCTGAGCCTTGTTTCAGCCGCTCAGGTCATGATCTCATGGTTTCGTGAGTTCGAGCCCCATGTTGGACTCTGTACTGACAGCTCAGAGCCTGCTTCAGATTCTGTGTCTCTCTCTCTGCCCCTCCCCTGCTCATGCTCTGTCTCTCTCAAAAGTAAACTTTAAAAAAAAATGATAAGGGGCACGTATGAGAAGGGGGCGGTTGTCTGTCTCAAGGTCTGCCGATCGGAGACTGCAGTGACCTCTCCAAATTCCCTGCACAGCCATCCCTAGATCGGTGTGTGATCGAGGAACTGGGAACCCCGTATACACGGGGGGAGGGGGGGTGATCTAGGGGAGCCATCTGAGAATTCTGGCCACCACAGGGACCTGCCAGACACAACCACGTAAGGGATAAAGTGAGTCCTAAGCCAGACAACAAGTTTCAAATCCCAGCTCCCCACCAGTGCGAGGCGGTGTCTCGTGCGGCCCCTGGGACCCCCAGCCCCTAGGAGCCTCTGTTTGCTCATCGGCAAAACGTGGGTAAGGGTGACCCTGTCACACTCCTCCCGTGGACTGTGTCTGATAGAGGGCCGCCCTGGCCGTGGGGATGCGTCGTCCTGCTGTGCTGCCCAGCCTCCCCCCCCGCCCCCCCCCACCCCACCACTGGAGCCTTCTCGACTCGCAAGACCTGCCTTGTCTTCGTAGGCGTGAGAATGGCATTTTCCCTGCTTTCCCCACATTCTTCGCCTTTCTGGCTTGTGACAGGCTCGTGAAGAATGACCTCACTGACTTGGGCTCTTGGTCTCCCCCGGTTTGGCAGGCCGGACCAGACTGGGAATGGGAGAGAAATGTCAGAGGGGGGAAAAATCTGCTCAAGCATGCGTGTAGTGAAACGCCTCTCCAGTTCCAACAGAAACAGAGCTGCACACGTCGGTGTGCGTCCACGAGCCCCGAGGTAGGAAGTGCTGGCCACGCGGACGTGAGCTGCCATCTGCTCCCTGGCTGCGTGGCCCGTGGAAGAGGAGCCTTGTGGCCTTAGCCTTCTGGTGGAGGCCTTTCTCGGCGAGCATCCTGTTTCTTCCCTGGTCACGGGCCTTTAGGACCAAATTTGCTTGAAAGCCTTTGTGAACTTCGTAACGGAGCAAGAACAAACAAGGCATCTCGGGTAGTGCGAGAGCGAGGGGCCGGTTTTGTGCAAGTTCCAGCATGGGTGGTTTGTAACTAACTGGAAAAACATGCCTCTTCTCTGTTGACCTAATCCTTTCTGCAGTTGCCCAGGCCGTAAGTATTCCCAGAAGGCTTAAGGGGGCGTCATTGGCTCCCAGGGTGGTCAGTGCAGTCACACAAGGGGCACAGAGCTCGTGTCTGTGTCGGAGAGTTGGGTACCGCCGGCTCCGTCTGGGGGAGCAAGGACCCCATCTGTCGCCAGCCTCCTCGGCCACGGCACAGGGCTAGGGGTCCGGGACGGCAGAGAGGAGGGATGGGTTCTCTGGACTGAAATTTAGCCCTCAGAATGGAAAGGTTCCAGAGGCAGAGCTTGGGGCCCGGGCAGGAAACGGGTGGCGTTTAAGCCCTCCCGGAGCTGAGGAACCCCTCGCCGTTTGCTTAGAGGCATGGTGTTGGGTCTTTGCTTCCTTCTAGAAGGTTCTCTTCAGAAATACAGAAGCTGACAGCTCTCCTTTCCCTTCCTAGTTGGGGTTCTCTGTTCCCAGGGACAGATGAGCTGGCTGGGGCCCCCGGCCTCACCAGTGTCCTTTAAGAGAAACTTCTGTCAGCAGAGTGAAACTCAGCCGTGGCCGACGTCCCCCCCCCCTCTTCTGGTCTAGGCGCTGGAGAAGCAGCCGTGTGACTGCCTCAGGGCCCTGCCCCCGGGCCAGCGGGACCCGGCGCGGCGCGTCTGTGACCCGACTTTGCCAGTGGGTCTCAGTCCCCGGGGCCGCCTCTTGCAGAGCCGCTGGGTGGCTTCAGGATGAAACGCAGCCTGCAGGGCACCCCCCCTCCCACCACAGTGTTGTCCAGGGGGGCGGGGGTGCGGGCCCAGAGGCGATACTGTTATTAGAGTTATAAGGGTTTGTGGTTTCCTCTCTCTGTCTCCACTTCCTTCCTGAAACCCCAGAAGAGGCTTCTCGGGAAAGGAAGGGCCTTGCAGATGCAGGAGCGTGGCTGGGAGTGGCTGTTCCCAGGGAGGCCAGGCCGGGCTGTGGGTTGGACCCACCGGGGCCACCGCAGCGCAGCTAGTCTGCGTGCGGCTGAGCTGCGCCCGCCGTCCCGCAAATGCCACCTTTGTTCAACCCTGGGAGCTGCTCTGACAGGGACGACGAGGGTCATCGAGTCCTGCCCTGCTCAGGACAGGCCACTTCCAGTGACCCCACAATGCCAGACCGGGCCCTGTGCCTCCCGGGAACCGTTAGCCCAGAATGCTGGTGTGAAAAGGGCCCCCGCCCTCCGGCCTTGGTCCCTCTTGTTCCCGCTGACCGCACAGTCAAGCGGACTGCACCCACTGTTGGGGAAGGGGACTGCTAATCCTGACGACGGTCAGGCTGCTTAGCGCTCCCTCAGGAAGTGGCCAAGGACACTTACTCAGGTGCCAGGGACGGGGCTCCCCGTGTGGAGGGGCTCCGTGGCTGGCCAGCCTCTTGTTTCACGGAAACTCCGGCGTGTTCGAGGCGCCTGAGGACCTAGGACTCGCGGTTCTGAGTACCACAGGCTACGTCACCTGCAGGGCCCCCAGATCAAACACTCTTCAGAGTCCAGGCGATGACAGCTGGGCATTCAGGCAAGTGTGGGGGTGCTTTGGGGTGATCCTGCCGCGAAGCCGGCCCTGGGCTAGAGAGCGCGTGCAGGGCGGGCAGCTGGTCTGGGCGCGCAGATGGATTTGGTCACCCCACCGTCCCTTCTGGGGCCGCCGGGGCCTGGCGAAGCGAGTGCAGGCTGGGAGGCTGGCTGAGGGTGACCTGCGGTGGCTCAGAGGCTGGGGCGGGGCTCCGGGAAGCGTCTTTTCTCTAGAACAGGAGGTGCCTGAGCGTGGACCCCTGACCTCCTCGTCTGTCACAGGGCGTAAGGCCAGACACAGAAGACCAGACAATGATGCGTTACAATGGTCACTCCCCAAGTCAGTATTACCTAAAACCACTTTTTTTTTTTTTTTGGTGAATTTCTCATATCTGTGCATTCGGGTTTACATCTTCTGTTCTATCAGAGAAAACTGACCAAGTTGATGGACTTGAAAAATAAACCCATCCCCGCCAGGACACCTTGCTACCTGTGGGCATGGAGGGGGAACCCAAGATGACTCTGTCGTCTTAGCCTTTTCGCCTGGGGCCCAGGGCGTTCCTCCAAACGCGTTACCCTGGCCAGGTTTTGTGAAGACCTAAACTTTTCTGGTTTCTTACCTTTATTTTTATTTTTTAGGTGTATTTGTTTACTTTGGGGAAGGGCAGAGAGCAGAGACAGGGAGAGCGAGAAGCCCTAGGAGGCTCCACGGTGTCAGCACCGAGCCCGAGGTGGGGCTTGAACTCCCAAACGGTGAGATCCTGACCTGGACCGAAACCTAGAGTTGGATCCTTAACCCACTGAGGCACCCAGGCGCCCCTGTGTTGTCGGTGAGATTTCTAAATGGCCTTAGGTCAGCTAAAAAAGGTCCGTCCCAGGGTCTCCTGGGTGGCTCAGTTGATGAAGGGTATGACTCTTGATTTCGGCTCAGGTCAGGATCTCATGGTTTGTGAGTTTGAGCCCCGCATCGGGCTCTGTGCCGACAGCATGGAATCTGCTTGGGATTCTCTCTCCCTCTCTTTCTGCCCCCTTGCAGTCTCTAAGTAAATAAATAAACTTCATTTTTAATGAAAAAAAGAACCATCCCATAACTGGGGAGTAATCTGTATTTGAGGAGAACGGGTCAGACGGTGCCCAGGCAGGCACCGTTGCAGACCTGGGCCTCTACACGTTGCTGGCAAACAAGAAAAACAAGTGCCATTTTATTCTTTGTTCCAGATGGCCAACCGGAAGAGAAGGCCGTCGCAGGGGAAAGAGTCCGGGGGTGCGGGAGGCTCTGACCCGCGGCGCCGTGGGCCCCGCCCTGTCCTAACAGAGGGCGCCTTTTCCAGTTGACCTGCCTGGCTCCCATTACACTGGAAACAGAGGCCACTGGTCGGACTGGGTGGGACCAGACCAGAGACGTCTAGGTGTGTGTGTGTGGGGGGGTGTATGGAGCCTGAAGAAGCCGCAGAAACTGCAGGAGGTGTCTTCCATCGTCTTTTTCGTAAAGAATCCCTTGTTGGATTAGGAAACAAAATACCAGAGCGTTCCTTTTTCTCCTTGTCTTTTTCGAAGATGTGGGCCAGAGTTCGCATGCCGTCAGGTTCACCCTTTCTGAGCGTACAGTTCGTGGCTGTTCGTGTACTCACAAGCTTGTACGACCATCCCCGCTAATTCCAGAACACTCTCATCATCCCCCAAAGAAACCTCCTTAGCCGTCCCCCTCTGCCCCTGTCCCCCACCAGCCTCTGAAGACACAAGAATCTACTGTCTCTCTCTATGGATTTGCCTATTCTGGGCATTTCCGTTGTATGAACCATAGAACCTGTGGCCTTCGGTGTCTTCTTACGCTGAGCATCATGTTTTCAAGGTCTGTGTGTGGGGAGGGCAGGCGTGTCGGCCCCACTCCCTTCCTGGGAGAGACCATGTTTTGTTTGCCCGTTCCTCCTCAGGAGGTGGGCGTTGAGTTAGTTCTACTGTTTGGCCAACAGCACTTCCCGACGCCTATAAATCGCAAGAGGCCTGCCGCTGGGCCGGGGGCCGGGGAAGCCCTTCACGGGAAGTTAGGAAAAAGATGCTACAGTAGTTCATATTCCTCCTGAAAAACCCAAAACAAAAAAAAAAAAACGTTTTCTCAGTTTTTAATCATTCTATCCAAAAGTACTGACAGGGACCAGAATGCGCCACCCCAAAACAGGTTTCTTTGGCGTAAGGGTTACTTGGAGAAACAGACACAGGAGCAGCTCTGAAAACAAAACAGAAGTTACCCTTTTGTAAGGGAAATTTGCATTTATTATTTTTTTTAACTTTGTTTTAATGTTTATTTTTGAGATAGCGACAGAGCGTGAGTGGGGTAGGGGCAGAGAGAGAGAGGAGACACAGAATCCGAAGCAGGCTCCGGGCTCTGAGCCGTCAGCACAGAGCCTGATGTGGGGCTCGAACCATGAGATCATGGCCTGAGCCCAAGCTGGATGCTTAACCAACTTAGCCACCCAGGCGCCCCCAGGAAATTTATATTTATAACGATCCATTCGATCCATTCGTAAAGGTGTCTCCCTCTCTGTACTTGAAATTGAAATCTTTAGAAACTCCTATCAATGGACTTGGTGCTTAAATCTGCATAACAAACCTTACCCTTGTTTACCGAGCCTTTCCTGGTGACCTCCCCCAGACAGGCTGCCCGGCACCTTTCTTGGGTGGTCAGCCGAAGATGGTATTTAAGCTGGTAGCTTCGGCCACCTCGGGAGTTTAACTCCTGTGTCCCTGGGTATAGCCCCTATTTACATGAGTACACGTGTTAATAAGTTGTTCATTTTTCCTTTGATCTTTATTATATTTTTAAAATTTTTTAATGTTTATTTATTTTTGAGGCAGAGAGAGACAGAGCATGAGAGGGGGAAGGGCAGAGAAAGAGGGAGACACAGAATCCCAAGCAGGCTCCAGGCTCTGAGCTGTCAGCACAGAGCCCCACGCGGGGCTCGAACTCACAGACCGCGATATCATGACCTGAGACGAAGTCAGATGTTCAACCGACTGAGCCCCCCAGGCGCCCCTCTTTTGATCTTTTTTTATAGCAGGGGTTATCTCCGCCAGGAACTCATGAGGGTAGAGGGAAAGTTATTTTTTCTCCCCAGTGGTTTCTGGTCATCCCGAGGGGACCCAGTGGGACACTCTCCTGTCCCCGGAAGCTGCAGCCGGGGGCGGGGAGGAAATCTTACCAAAGCCCGCTCTCCCAGGTCTCTGTCTGGAACGCCTCATCGACAAAGGAAGGTAAGCATTTCTCGCCTTTGCTTTTCCAAGTTAAGATGGGTAAAATTGCGTTCTCGGAATCATTTCTCCTCCCTTCCTGCAGATCGGGGCTTCCACGTCGGAGCCTCTTTCCTCTCGGGCAAGAACAACTTGTATTGATGCCTCTTGTGCCGAAGGCCTGGCGGTGACCAGTTCTCTCTTCTTTACCTGAAATTTTCTCTACTTTACCTTCATTTTTGACAGATGTTTTTGGTGCATTTTCTGCCAGTGAACTCCATTTTCTCCTGGCTTCCACTGTTTCTAATGAATTCAGTTGTCATGCTTAATGCTATTCCCATACATGTAATGTCTCTTTCATCCTCAAGCTGCTTTTAAGATTTTCTCCTTTTCTTTGGTTTCCATTACTTGATGGTGTGCCTAGGTGTGGTCTTCTTTGTGTTAAATCTGTTTGGGATTGTCTGAGCTTCTTGGATCTGTGGATTGATATCCTTCATTAATTTTGATTAATTACTGGCTATTAGCTCTTCTATTCTTCTGCCCTAGTCTCTCTCTCTCTCTCCTCCTTGTGGGACTCCAATACATGGATATCAGACAACTTGACACTTGGCTACAGGTCTCAGACATGTGTTCTTTGTTTCTTCCTTCCCCCTGCCCCTCTCTTTCCCTTTCATTTTTTTTAATGTTTTATTTCTTTTTGAGTGTGAAAGTGCGAGCAGGGGAGGGACAGAGAGAGCGGGAAACAGAAGATCGAAAGCGGGCTCGGCACTGACAGCAGCAAGCCCACTGCGGGGCTCAAACTCAAAAACTGTGAGATCACAACCTGAGCCGATGTCATATGTTCAACCAACTGAGCCACCCAGCAGTCCCCACTCCCAATTTCATTTTTAATTGTTTATTTCTGTGCTTCACTCTGGATAACTACTATCGACCTGTCTTCATATTCACTGATTTCTTTCTTGGGCTGTGTCCAGTCTGCGGTTAAATTCCTCTGGTAGATTTTTCATTTCAGATATTTGTATTTTTTTAGTTCTAAAATTTCTGTTTGGTTCTTTCATAGAGTTTCCATTTTTTTCTCTTAATTTTCCATCTCTTCATCCATTGTCTCGTTTTACCCCTTAATTCTTGAACATATTTTCAAGTCTTTGTCTGCCTCTTCCAGCCTCTGGGTTGTGCGTGAATCTGCTTTTATTAACTGTGTTTTCCTGTGTCACACAGCTGGTACTTGAGGATTGTCTGTCGAACATTGTGGGTGAGATGTTGGAAGAGTCCGGATTATCTGATCTTCCTCTAAACAATGTTGAGTTTTGTTTTTGCAGACCGCTAAATTGACCTTGAACATATCAAGGCTTGGTTTCAGCTTTGTTAGAGTCCCACCGCCACCCCTCACGTTCTAGTGTAAAGACCCTACTCTTAGGGTATAGTCCACACTCTTGAGGCCTGGCTCTCCTAGGGTGTCAACCAAATGCTTAGGACACTTAATCAGAGTCTCTCCTCCGAGCGTTGGAACTATGTGGCCTTGGATATTTCTGTTCAGTTTACCTGCGCTCCTCCAGCCCTGGAGCTGTTTTCCGCTAGGCCTCGTGGAGTCTTCTCCTTACGTGCACGGTTGAGGATTTGGCCAAGAACCCAAGGTGAACCTCTATGCAGATATTTCTGGGGCTCCCTCTGTGTGGCTCCTTCCCCTCCTGTGTTTGCCCTGCAAGTCTCAAGTGCCCTAGCATCCTTGAACTCCGATCTCTGTTACCTCCAGTTAAGACGACCACTGCTCTCTGTTTGGGCTATACGCCCCTGCTCAGTGTCAGTTCTGTCTTTTCCGCCTTTCCAGAGAAAGTCATGGTGAGCACGGACTTCATCTCAAGGACCCCTCTTTTCTCGAGAACTGCAGCTCTGTGCCGCACGGTCCAACTCGCGCAAGTGATGATTTTATGCGTTCTGCTTAGTTTCAGAGTCATTCAGGGCAGGAATGGGAGTAATCCACAGAGGTTGGTTGGCAGACTTTTTAAAATTATCTAATTTTTCTTTTAACACTTACTTATTTTTGAAAGACAGAGCACAGGAGCAGGAGAGGGGCAGAGAGAGACGGAGACGCGGAGTCTGAAGCAGGCTCAAGGCTCCGAGCTGTCAGCACAGAGCCTGATGCGGGGCTCAGACCCACAAACTGTGAGATCGTGATCTAAGCCAAAGTTGGAGGCTTAACCGACTGAGCCACTCAGGTGCCCCTAAAGCTTTTTATTAAGTTATGAAATAAATATTCCGGATTTCTGGGTTTGGAGTCTTGCTTAGAAAGGATTATCCTCCCAAGAGATGGCTAAAAGTTTCTCTGGGCTTTCTTCTACGACTTTCACAGTTTCATTTCTTAGGTTTAAATCTCTGACTCATCTGTACTTCATCTACAGGGAAGAAGAAGGGAGAGGCGTCTAACAGTGTCTTTCCCCGATGCTACCAAGGTGTTTTAATACCAATAACTAGAGGGTACTTCCCTCCCCGACTCATCTGAAATGAAGTCTTTCATTAGATGTTACGCTTTGAATTGACTGTGTGTATTTTTGACGTATGTTCCATCAGTATGTTTTACGTACATTTTCATGCACATACTTGTGGGTATGAAATATTATTTTGTTTGTTTATTTATTTTGAGAGAGAGAGCAGGGGAAGGGCAGAAAAAAAAGGAAGAGAGTCCCAAGCAGGCTCTGTGCCATCAGCATGAAACCCGCCGTGGGGGCCTTAGCCCACAAACCCTGAGATCATGACCTGAGCCAAAGCCAAGAGTTAGACGCTCAACCGACTGAGCCACCCAGGCGCCCTGTGAAATTGCTTTAATTACTGTAGGATCATCATCTGATTTAGTATCTGATAGGGTTAGTTGTTCTTCATTCTTATTTTCAGAAACGTCCTGGTTATGGACGTTGCTTAAAAATTTCATGAACCTCAGGGGACCCCTGGGTGGTTAAGTGTCCAGCTTCGGCTCAGGTCATGACCTTGCAGTTCATGAGTTCGAGCGCCGTGTCAGGCTCTGTGCTGACAGCTCAGAGCCTGGCGCCTGCTTCGCATTCTGTCTCCCTCTCTCCCTTCCTCTCCCCTGCTCACACTCTGTCTCTCTCCAAAATAAATAAACATTAAAAAAAAAAAAAGTCACGAACTTCAGAATCAACTCGTCCAGTTGAAAACTTATGCGCGTTTTCCTACCGGTTTCTGTCTCTACCAATTTTCCTTTCTGGAAACGGCACGTAAATGCAGCCACGTACCTGTGGACCTAGGCGTCTGGCTGGTGTCGCGCAGCATCACGTGTTGGAGATTCAGCCCTCTTGGGTCACGTGCTTCCTTCCCGTCGCTGAGCCGGCTCGTCTGTTTGTTCGGCGGTCGGGGGGGTTCGTGTACGCGTCCCGGTGCGAAAGCACACGTCTTCATTTCCCTTCGGTGGCAGCCCCGGGGTTCGCTGGACCGTGTGGTGAGTGGATTGCCGACTTTTTAAGGCATTGCCAACCCGTCTTCCAGAGCGGCCGCGTCCTCCCCGTCCCGCCGGCGCGTGCGCGAGGGCTCCAGTGCCGCGCCCTCCCCGACACTCGGTATTGACGGTCACCTCTTTCTAGAGTTGAGTCTTGCTAGATAACACCCGCAGCCCGGCTTTCTTTACATTTGAAGTATCTTATATCCTCCAGGGCCTTGGAAAAGATTTCTTCCTCTGGATCGCATACGTTTTAGTGTGTTTATTTCTGAGAGTTTTGGGGGCGGGTGGGGAGTGCTGTTGCAAACGGATTATTTTCTTGTGTTAACTTTTCTAACTGCTTGCTCTTCGTATCTAGGAAGCCTAGGGGTTTGGGTGTAGGTTACGTTGTCACCCGATCCCTTGGTGAAATCGCTTCCTGCCGGCCGCATTTTTCCATTGCCTCTCTCGGACTTTCCAAAGTAAACACAGTTATGTCACTTCTATCTCCTCAATGTTCCTTTTCCCTCTTTGCTACTTTCATCAACCAGAACCGTCCAAACAAAATAGTAGCGATAGGGGGCCTTTTTTCATGCCAGAGTCTCATGGAAACTTCTGTTGCTTCCAACCATTACAAATGCTGCAGATTTCTGGCCCGGTGTCTGTGGGCGTCTGATTTTTCGTGTGAAGGAAGCATTCCTCTTTCCTATAAGAGATTTTATTATCGAGGGTCAAGTTTGCCAAATGCCTTTCAGTATCTATGATGATCGTGACTTTCCCCCTTTAATACATTCGTAGAAATGAAAACATGTCATTGTGCGAGCCCCCCTTGGTTCTGGCGAACCCCTTTATTGCTCATGGTGGATTTTATTTGCTAAAATTTCCTTTCGGATTTTTGTGTTGAGTTTTTATGTAAGCAAATTCCGTCTGTGGTTTTCCCTTCTGGTGCTGTAGTTGTTGGCTTTTGAGATGAATGTCTCTGATAAAGAATCTAGAAGGTTTCCTCCTCCCGTAGGCCCAAGGGTCCATTTAAATGGCATTGGAATTAGCATTCCTTTTTTTTTTTTTTTAATTTTTTGAATGTTTGTTTAATTTCGAGAGAGAGAGAAAGTACAAGCAGGGGAGGGGCAGAGAAAGAGGGAGATACAGAATCTCAAGCAGGCTCCAGGCTCTGAACTATCACCACACAGCCCGATGCAGGGCTCGAACTCACAAACAACGAGATCGTGACCTGAGCTGAAGTTGACCTGAGCTGAAATTGGACGCTCGACCAACGGAGCCACCCAGGTGCCCTTGGAATTAGCATTCCTAAAGGCACGGTTGACTTCCCCTGGGAACAGTCCTTGGCTGAGCTTTCTCCCTTCCCCTCCCGTGTGGGGCTTGGGAGGTGGTGCTGTCTCTGCAAAACCTTCCCCATACCTGCTGGTATAGAGATCTTCTCTTTTTGGTATTTTGGGGAGGAAAAGTTTTCCTCCACATTTTAAAGGTTCTTCTGACTGCTCTGAGAATTAAATCGACATGACACAGATTGACAGGAGCCACTCACATTTAACGTCTGACTCTCGATTTTGGCTCAGGTCACGATTTCACGGTTCCTGGGATCGAGCCCCGTATCAGGCTCTGTGCTGACAGCGTGGAGCCTGCTTGGGATTCTCTCTCTCCGCCCCTCCCCAGCATCCCTCCCCCATCTCTCTCTCCTTCCCATCCAAATAAATATTAAAAAAAAAAAAAGCGGGGGGGTGGGAATGAGGTATAAATGCTTTCCTGAGCTAAGGAAGGGGTAGGGGTCTGGGCTTCAAAGGAGGGGAGGGCTCTCAGAGGACAGCAAGACGCCCATGTTGCATCGTTAGATGCGTGCCCTGCGGTACAGATGGGTCGCTGAGATCAGTTTTCTCTCTGGTAGTAACTGGTATTCTGGGAAATATCCCTCAATACAGATTCTTCTAGATCGTTTAGGGAGGGGCAATATTCTCTTGAGCCGACAGGGTCTCCAGTGCCTTCAGCTCAAAACAGGCCATGTGCCAATTTGTGCATTTTGGGAAGACTTGTCCTGAACCCTTCCCGGTTCTTGTGGGTGCTTTTTCCCCTCAGAAAACACCTTTCCCCTAGGCTTTCGAGTTTACTTGTATGGAGACCATGGCCTCGACAGCACCCCTTTCTTGCCTTGATTACCTTAAATCCCCGTTCCCACCACCAAATAAAACAAGTCTTAGATTGACTTAAGTTTCCCATGTTTCTATTAATTTTTGAAAACCTTTACATTCAGAAACCGCTACATTCTTCCAAGTTGTTCTTGGAGAAACAGGCCAACTAGACGTCCTCTCCCAGAGCGCCCCGGGCCGCAGAAATCACTGGAAAGCGCCCTTTGCCTTCAGCAGCCAAGGATCAGCTCAGTTCCTCTCCTGGGAGTGGAAGCATGGGCCCAAGGGCTTCAGTGGGACGTCTCTCCTACCCCCTTCCCTGTCCTTAAAGAATAGTCGAGAAGTGAGGTTGGGTAATAAAAGCTCACTCGGCTTTTCCCAAGACGTGTGTTGACCGGGCCACTTGCCTCCTTACCGAGACCGTGGTCAAGCACGAGCAGTATCTCCTCGGCCCCTCTGGTTCTAGAACTCGGGCTTCTCTCCAATCATCTCGCGGAGACTTGCTCTTCCTATGCTTTCATTTGGTGACCAGCCATGCAGACTGCAAGGATGGCCGAACGGAGGGGCGGGGGAGGGGACGGGGGAGGGGGGCAGAACGTGGCGCCTGAAAACCTGCCACGTGGGGCTAAGGATGCCGCGTGCCGACGGCCACGGAGAGGCAGCAGCTGCGGGGAAAGCTCTCCGCCCTCCCCTGTCGCTCTCCGCCCTCCCCTGTCGCCTCGGGGCGGGACCCCGCGGTAAAGGGGTCTCCCTGCGCGCCCAGCGGCCTACCGGGAAGGGAGCGGGTCAAGCACGGGAAGGAGCCCTCGGGCCCTCTCCCGCCAGCGGCGCCCGCCTGACGAACCCCGCCGGAGAGCAGCCCGTGGCTCCCGGTAGTTTCCGCGTCTGTTTCTCTTCCCTCAACTTTCTGCCTCTAGAAGCGCCAAGTCCTTCTCCTTCGACTTGTCATTTCCCTAAAAGTGTGGTCTTTTTTTAATACTCTTTATATATATGTACGCATGCGCCTACGCACGTTATTACGTATGCATGCGCCTACGCATATATATACATACGCACGCGCCTACGCACATTATTTATGTGCGCACGCGCCTGCGCCCATGTATATCACACACACGCATGCGTGTTTTGTTACTGACGCCGGTGCTCCCTCTCTGCCTGCTTGGTGTCCACGGGCGTGAACTTCTGCTCCTGTTCCTCCCGCCTGTCTCTCTCGTCAGCACGATTTATGGGGCCGTAGCCACAGAAGCCGAGACAGAGCGCGCGGGTTTCGTTTTTCCTCCCCTACGGAGGTCTCTTCCAGGAAGTGACTTGCGGGTTAGTCTCCCTGAAGACAGAGAGCAGCTTCGAGTAGTAAGGGGTCACACGCCGCCGCCGCCTCCCTCCTCCTCCTCCTCCGCACCCCACTCTGCCTCCGCCGTCCCGGTCTCCCGCTAGGCTGCTGTCCCTATAAACACGTCCCACTCGTGGCTGCCCCCCACCCCTCTGATCTGAGAAAC
>PITB01019919.1:0-31856 GCA_004024585.1 Paradoxurus hermaphroditus | reverse complement strand
ACAATACAATATACTGTAGTTATATACAATATATATATTATTGTATACAATATATAATATATACAATGGAATAATAATATATAATAGAATAATATATACCATAGTATATATATAATACATACAATGGAAATCAATGGGAAGATAAAACCAATTCATTTGACTTTATTATAACTAACTGGTATGTTTCTCATGAGGTATCTAATTTAACATCTTTGATGCAACCTAATTGTCATTCTAAATCGTCTTATTTTTTTTAGAAACACTTCATACTCTGTCACCTATGACCAAACCCAACTCAATGAATTTTGACTTTCAAGGGAAAAAATATATTTCCAAGAAAAGGTTTCAGATTTTGTCATCTAAAAGAAAGGTGCTCGGCTCACAGTAGATGCTCACTGAACTTTCATTGAATGAATAAAAAAGCACAGTACCCATCCAGGA
The DNA here is from genome assembly GCA_004024585.1 of Paradoxurus hermaphroditus. Lineage (NCBI taxonomy): Eukaryota > Metazoa > Chordata > Mammalia > Carnivora > Viverridae > Paradoxurus > Paradoxurus hermaphroditus. The sequence goes on along the minus strand of PITB01019919.1, from coordinate 31,415 downwards.
AACTACATTTCTGGTTTCATTATAACTTCTCTTTGTCAATAGTCAATTTCTTAACCATTATTTAACTCTCAACCACATGGAAGGAAAGAACATGACAGAGAAAAATAGGTTCAAATATGAGAAAAGTTGCTCTCTTTCAGAGATGATGAAAAATAAGACTTTAAGACAAATATATAAATAATTATAATACCAGACAGAATATAGTAGGTACCCACAAACATAGCTCAATGTAGGTTAGAGATGTGAAAATATTTTATTCAAGTAAGAGAAGGATTTCACATGAAGACTGTTTTACTAGATATATGTCTTGGCAGACTGGTGGGATTAGAACAGGTGGAGAAAAGAGGAGATAATACGGGACACATAGGAGTTCTTTAAATGCCAAATAGAAAAGAATCAATATAACATATCCAAGCAACTACCAGTTAGAGACCAAAATGGGGGGCACCTAGATGGCTCAGTCTGTTAAGCATCCAACCTCAGTTCAGGTCATGATCTCACGGTTCGCGAGTTTGAGCTCTGCATCAGGCTCTGTACTGACAGCTCAGAGCCTGGAACCTCCTTCAGATTCTGTGTCTCCCTCTCTCTGTGTGCCCCTCCCCCCCCTCTTGCTCTCTCTCAAAAATAAATAAGCATTAAAAAAAAATTTTTTTAAAGAAACCAAAATGAAAGAGAAAATAAAATAAAACGGAAGGAAAAAAATGGAAGAGACAACTCAATTTACAAGGCAAAATATAGCAGAATTAAAATGAAATATTTAAGCATATGCTAAGCAAAATGTACCTAAAACCTATATGAGAAAAATGTTTAAAGACTACTAAAGGACACAGAAGTAGACTCAAACAAATGGACATTTATTCCGTGTTCCTGGATATTTCATCATAATTATATCAACCTACTTCCTAAATTAATATAAATAATAGTATAAAAACTTATGAATTTAATGTGATGTCAAAAAAAAAACAATCCAAGGGCCGCCTAGGTGGCTCAGTCAGATAAAAGACTCTTGCTTTTGGCTCAGATCATGATCTCACAGTTTCCTGAGTTTGAGCCCCTCATTGGGCTCTGCACAAAGAGTGCAGAGCCTGCTTGGGATTTTCTCTCTCTCCCTCTCTCTCTGCCCCTTCCCCACTCACGCTCTGTCTCTCTCAAAATAAAAAAATAAAACTTTAAAAATTAAAAAAAAAAAAACAACCCACAATCCATTTTGACCGGCCTGGTGCAGGAGTGGGGTTCAGCTTGGCAGGTTCAGAACCTCTGGGTCCCTGGGCTTCAGAGGAGAGTGTCTCTGGGATGACTGAATGACATTGACGCAAAGAGCTCCAGCCCTCTAGGACCCAGGGACAGGCTTTCTGGCTGAGAGAGTTGGGTCACCCATGGACCATGCCCATCCCAGCCAGCGCCGGATCTACTTTACCACAAATTCCACTGTATCAGGCTGAGCCGCCTGGAGAGACAGAGAGCCAGACCCCAACAGCACAAGAGCGGTAGCGAGCAACAGCAACTTGGGGTGTGAGGGGAATTCCACATTTGAGAGTCGAACTCTTGTTTGGACTCAAAAAAAGAAAAAACCCTCTGAGATCTCAATCCAGGAGAAAAGGAAGGAAGGGGCAAGACAGTGGTAATGTCCACCCTGAGATCTGTCTGCTAGGAGGGCTTCAGGCAGTTTTAATCTGTTTAAACTGAAGTAATTTTAACCAGTTTTAGCATAATATTGGGGAGTTGGGGGGAGAATGAGACGTGACCACAGCCTTAGACTTAATTCCCTGGAGGAAAAAAAAAAAAAAAAACTCTCAGAGTATAGTTGTTTCCTTGCAGAGTTTTCCAGGAACAACACCGGTGTAGGGATGAGGGCGGCCAAGCCGGGAAGAGGGGGAGAAGTTGAGCTGGGAAACCAATCTCAAGGAGAATCTGGAGCTAAGATGGCTTTGCAAAGGTGTTCAAAATGAGCCCGGGCAGGGATGGGGGGAGGTCATACATTTGGACCCTTTAATTAGCCAGTTACTGGGTGGGTTGGGTACCCTCGGGCGAGGCAGCTCCCTCTGGAGGGTGAGGTTCAGAGAGGGACTGAGGAGGAAGCCACCTGCAGTCAACAGACCAGGTACCTGGGAGAACGAATGACTTGTTCCTTAAGAAGGACCTGGGTGGCGCACACAGCATCCCTTCCATCCGCACCTGCACTGCGAAGGGTTTTGGAGCCATTCATGCTACTGAGATGTGTCTGCCCAATGTCGCCGTAACTATGAAATCCAGTGTGTCTGCACATCTCTGTAACCTGCACACTGTTTAACCCAGTGGTCTGCACCTATTGGACACTCCACAATCACGCGCTGATGCGGAGTTTTCTGAGACTGGAGACCAACAGAGTAATCAGATCATTAGCCGTGACAGCGGAGCCCGGAAAGGAGGACAGTTTGGGAAGCAAAGGTGAGCGTGGTCCATTTTGGACAAATCTAATTTCAAGTGACAATGGTACAACCGAGTAAAGACGTTCAACAGGGGCTAAAAATAAAAAGGTAGGATCATGGTTCTGGGGACACTTCTGTGCTACACAACAGAATGTTCTCAGTTCTTAAGTGTAAGAAAAAAGACGTGGGGGTGGAAGGTGGAACAGTAGATAAATACTTCCCTTTAATATTTTTATGGAAGTCACAATATAGTTAAACATCCAGGGCTATCTTTGCAGAGAAAAACAAAGTGAAGTCTATGCCAAAAGGGCTCATCTGTATTGAGATTCAGGCTGCATAAGCAGGGAGTATGGTAGGGTTCCGTGTACAAAAATAACCCAATCTCAGTGCTCCAAGTCCTCACTTCTGCAAAGAGCAGGTCTTGGCTTTTTTACATAGGGCTTCCTCTCCCTAAATATTCCACAGATTTCCAGAAGTGCGCACATTTGTCACTTAAACGGCCCCTACGCCTCACCAGGATCAGGCCCTTGAGGAAATCACTTTCTCAGATTCTCCCAGGGTGGGGAGGGGATCCCAGGGGGTCCGCGGTGAGGGGAGAATCCATCAAACACCTACTTACGGCCCAGCGCTGCACCTGCTGCGCGGTTCTCCACCGACCGCGCTGGCTTCCGCCCTGCCCTCCCGCAGGTGCTCGTGCAGATCTCTCGGCCCTCAGGTGCCTGTGGTTTATCATTCTCTCCAGTCAGCAGAGAAATTCTTTCCCTTCTCTCGCTCACTTCTTCCAAGATTATCTCGGAGTGGAGCTGTTTTGAAGCCAGGCAGTAGTTGTTATTCCTTCCCGGAGCACCCACACAGCTAGGTTTATCTTCCTTGAGCACCAAAGGAAACTTGGCGGTGGAGGGAGGGGCGCCTTAGGGCTCAGCGGGCCTCTCAATTATCCAGAGGCCTCTCAGAGTCCATTCCTTTATTTACATATTAATGAGCCATTGTTCTATTTATCATTTCCTTGTCTGGGTTCTTATTTTCTTCCTCTGCTGTTGGCCATGGCTTCCTTTGGTCCTTAAGGGCATTCAAAGTGCCCCAAAGTGTGAATCTCACAGTAATGTCTCCAAGCTGATATACCAAGAGGGAGGCTTGTAGTCTTCACGCACTAGGCAAGTTCAGCTTCTAACAAAAAGCGCAATCTATTTTCAATACGAAAAGATAATATTGTCTGAAAGCCTGGGGATAACGGCTAAGTCCATTGAAAATCAATAAAAAGCCTTTTAAAGGCCACCATTCTCTTTCATGGCATTTTTCTTAATGTTGGATGTCCCCTACCACCAGGCAGTCAGGTAATAGGATTGATTTTTATGTATCTCTGGCTCGAGAACATGCGACCATTACAGGGAAGGCGGAGGGGCTGAAGAGAAAAGAGTAAATGGGTGTTGATGCTTTCCTCCCTCGCAAGGCTCCACGTTTCCGTTGCAGGAAATAAATTCCCACACACACGGCATTAGGGACAGTGTTTTTCAGCCGCTACATTTGAGTGCTGGGGACCCAACCTGGGTATTCCAGGAACCCGCCAGATTCCCAGCTCTGCTACTAATTTGCACCAAAGGACACCCTCCCTTAACCTCTCGGTGGCTACAAAATGGAGAGGAAGACACCTGCCCATCACATCAGCACCATGTGCTAGGCATATCCACGAGTGATATAATAAAGTAGGTAAACACTTCAAAATATATAGAAAAGATTTAAACGAGGGTTATTATCTCAAAGGAATTTTTGAAATCATTAAACATTTCCAAAAAAAAAAAACCAAAACCCTCTTATTTTAGTCCTACTCTAAGGATAGGCATAATAGAGCATTATTATCCCCAGTCAAGCAGTAAGCTGGCAAAGGACCAGCCGCTCCCCTTCCATCCAAGAGCCTGGCCCTGGGTCACGTCTATTGAATATGAATCCAGGTATTACACTTCCACAGCTGGCCATGGATTTTTACAACCGACTTCCTTTTCTGCTTCTGCTCAGCTTCCACCTTTGACAGGGGACTCTCTGACCTTCAACACCGTCTCCCAGACCGTATCTTCATCACACTGGCTCTGACACCTGATAATTGACATCATCTGGCCTTAAGACCTCGCTCTCATAAAGAAGTCGTCAAAATTCATTGTATTCTGACCTCCATTCCCATAGGCTGTGATGAAAACATTCATTGGAGCAAACATAGAAGCGTCAGAAACATTTTTAGGAAGGCAAGAGTCTGTAGGAACTAGCGAATGAAGGCAGCTACTCAAAACTAGGGTAAGTTATTCTGAGAATAAAACCCAGTAACCATGAGCAAACGACCCAACTGTTCCTCCAAAGAGCAGCTGTGAAAAATGTCTGAAAATAAGAGATACCGAAAAATAAATCTTTGAGTGATTCCCCACATTGGTACTCCACGCGGTACCTGGGTATTTAACTTTACATTCCATTCAGATAAAACCTTCTTGAACCAGTATGTGATTTCTACGTCTTCTTTTTAGGAGAATTTGTAGACAGTCTTCAACTTACAAAGAAATCACTACTTCTCTGCCCTGTCTGCCCTTCTTTCCCCCTTCCCCTCCCTGCTGAAACTCTCCCCCCTCACCCCCGCCCCAACCTGCTCCCACTGGGGGAGAATTCTCAAATGTGTTGTGCCCTAGAGTTCAGAAGCAAGGAAAGAGGTTTAAGAAGTTTTCAGAACTACATATACTGGGGCGTCTGGGTGGCTCAGTTGGTTAAGCGGCCGACTTCGGCTCAGGTCATGATCTCACAGTCTGTGAGTTCAAGCCCCGCGTCGGGCTCTGTGCTTACTGCTCAGAGCCTGGAGCCTGCTTCAGATTCTGTATCTCCCTTTCTCTCTGCCCTTCCCTTGCTCACACTCTGTCTCTATGTCTCTCAAAAAATACAATTAAAAAAATTTAAAAAAAAAGATTCTTTTAAAAAAAAAAAAAGAGCTACATATACTAATTAGAAATGTTAGCTTTCAGGGTGCCTGGATAGCTCAGTCAGTTAAACATCTGACTTCAGCTCAGGTCATGATCTCACGGTTCATAGGTTTGAGCCCCACATCAGGCTCTGTGCTGACAGCTCAGAGCCTGGAGCCTGCTTCGGATTCTGTGTCTCCCTCTCTCTCTGCCTCCCCTGCTCATGCTCTGTCTCTGTCTCCTGAATTAACATTAAAAATTTTTTTTAAAAAATGTTCACGTTCACTTAATAAAGTAAACATAGGTAGCAAAAGACATTTGTTTACATAAGTAGTCCAAAAGTAAGTGGCCTTAAAGTTTGGTCCATCAACCCAGTGATTTCATCCAGGATCCCGGTTTTCCCTTTAGATTCTGCTGGGGCTTTGAGGTACTTCTCACAAAATAGTTCCCCATCGCTGTATCCTATCAGTGTCTCAGATCAAGTTTGTGTACGATGACCTCTCTCAACACGGTGGTGACCTCTTCTCTAGTCAGAACACTGAGGAGACAAAGGGTGGTCTTTGTTTTCCTATTCTTAAGGCCTTTGACGCTCTGGTGTGAAGAGCAGTGAATTTCAGTCATTTGTAGTACTCCAAGAAGGCGAATTACCACCTAAAAGTAATGATAAAGAAAGGCATAGAGCAGAAGTAATAAGAGGCTGGATTTGATTTGATTAGACCAGATCGACCCAAATGTCCCATCTCGCTCTAACTTCCTATTAAATATAATGGCAGGGCAGGGGCGCGTGGGGGGAACAGTGTGTATTGAGGGCAGATCCCACGGTAATACGTCACTAGAGAGAGAAGAGTAAGACCATCTAGAAGAGGAGCCAGTGCGAGTACACAGATTTTTCTAGTACAAAACATAAGAGGAGAGCTGCCAGGGGGGCTTCAGAGGACAGAGAGAGCAGAGCTGAATGCGGAAGTCGGGAGCTCTTCTGCAGGATGTGGCTCTGGGAAAGCCATCAAGGTTTTGGTACCACAGAGATGTGAGCTGAAGCAGGAAGGGCAGGATGTTAGACCGTGGGAGCCGTCTGTTTCTATTTAATGAAAAGAGAGAGAGAAGGCATTAAACATGCTGATGATAAGAGAGAGACATAGGAAAGTTAGGCCAAAAAAGCAATTAATTTGGAATAACCAATGACGTAAACAATGGACTAGAGGAAATGGACTAGAGGAAAGTTCGAGAAGTCCAGTTAAGAGGAGACTTCAACAACTCAGAGAGGAGAGTGAGGAGCTGAGACCAGACAACGAGGAGGCAGAATCTCCAGCCCTCGAGGTTGAAGCCATGTGCGGGCAAGAGAGACGGGGAAGCCATTGACTGTGACTTGGGCGATTATGGCTGGGCCAGCAGTGCAGTTAACAGGGACAGCAAGGTCAGGAGGAACATCGTTTGAGGGAGCTGGAGTGAAATGTGGAGAGAATTTTTATTTTGAAACTGTTGACTTGTAATGGGTTTTCTGGCACAGATCAATAAATCAGGCAAGTGTTTGAAAATGTGAGCCTGGAGTTTGGGAGAAAAGCAGCTGGGGGCGGAGGGTGGGGAGAGGATGCATCTAAATACTGAGGGTAACGGGCGCCCGGGTGGCTCAGTCGGTTGGGCGTCCGACTTCAGCTCAGGTCATGATCCCGCAGTTCGTGAGTTCGAGCTCCATGTTGGGCTCTGTGCTGACTGCTAAGAGCCTGGAGCTGCTTCAGATTCTGTGTCTCCCCCTCTCTCTCTGCCCCTCCCCCGCTCATGCTCTGTCTCCCTCTCTCTCAAAAAAAATAAATAAACATAAAAAAAATTTTAAATACAGACTGTAGTTGAAGCCCAAATGAATGGATGTAGTAACCAGGGAGAGAACGAAGAAGAAGGAAGGGAAAGAAGGGAAGGGAAGGGGGTACTGAGCCTAGAAACCTAGAGAATGACCATATTTAGAAGGAAGATTGCATTCTCCCCACGTTTATCACAACTGTATGGAAGTTGTTTGAGGGCAGACTGTGTCCTGTTCACTACTGCAATCCCCAGTGTCTCCCACAGTGCAAACAAGCAATAAATATCACTGAATGAATAAAGGAAGCAAAAGTGAGAACAAATTAAAAAGAGGGAAAGATCCAAAAGAAAGCAAGTAATGAAAAGTCACTGTAAGCAAGCAAAAAAGAGAATTTGAAGAATAAAGTCACCTCTGGTATCATTTCCTACAGCAAAATGAAAACAAAAGAGAAATCCTAAGAGAAATCCTGGATTTGGCAATTAGAAACTCATTCAGATAATCTAAGAACAAGTTCAGTAGACTTCCACAGAACAGTCAGGGAAGAAACTGTGTTACAGTCGGCTAACTGGGAACCAGCAGTTTAAAGGGGGAAAAAATGCAGGTAAGTAACATACTTTAGTCTTTAAAGAACTTTAGCTTTAGAAAGGAGGAGAGATAGGGTTTGGCGGAGTCACAGAGCCAAAGAAAATTCTTGCTGAAAGCAGAATTTCCTTCAAGGTGTTGATAAATGTTAAAAAAACAAACAAACAAACAAAAACATTACATTACAGAACAAAAAGGAAAATCTGGGTTTGATGGTAAATAATTTGGGATATACTGAGGTAACACAGTGAAGTGGATTTCTTTTCACTATTGCAGAACTTCTCAGAACCTTTAACAAACTACGGTGAGCTCTCAAGATTCAAAAGGGAGATAAAAGTACATAGGATGACTCCAACCCATTTTACAAAATGATTCTTTTTGTCCCCTAAGTACCTCCCAAAAAGAGTGGTAGGTAGATAGACTTTGGAAAACATGGGCTAAGAAAAGGGGATTCAATGCAATGAGCCAATGAGAAATGGGCAGTTAAAAAAGGAGAGATTAAGGAAGCGTTAGATGAATGAATACTGGATGGGAGAGGGTCCCAGAAATTCTCAGAAAGGACATGACAAGAGCAAACAGGTGGAGGAGGAAGGATGCTCCTTTCTTGGCTAGGACACGTGTGGGGACAGGGAGGGTAAAAAATGTCAGTGAAGTCTGCAGAGAGAAAAGAAAGGCAAGACAGTTCATAGCACAAGGCTTCATTCTTTCCGGGGAAGAAGAGGTGAAGTGGGCAGAAAGGACACAGAATAGGGTTGACTAACCGGAAGAGAAACAGAGTCTTGGAGCCTGGGAAGGGACAGGAGGAACAAGGAAAATGTGAAGAAAGGGAGTTGGGCCAGTATCGGTTTCAAAGCCGTTTTTATAATCATACAGAAGCTCTGGCCTAAAATATCACTCTAATGGAATTTACCCCACGGATACACTTGCAGAAGTCTGTAGTTATGTGTACGAGATGTTCATTACAGCATTGTTTATAGTAATAGGAAATTCGAGACACCTATATATAAATTAACTCAAGGCAGCCAATACATTAGGCCACCTCTTACATCAAAACACTAAGTAGGGAGGCAATAAGAATGTACTGACTTGGATAAAAGTCCAAGATATTTTATTAAGTGACTACATCAATGTATAGGATAATATGTTTAGTATGAACCCATGTGAAAATAGTATATCTTTGTGGGTGTGTGTGCAAAAAATATATCTGATCAAAGTAGAGACTTGTAAGCTGTAGCTTTGAGGGAATCCGACCTAGTAAAGAAGGAGGAATTTTTACTTTTCACTTACTGCCTCTCTGTTTGGATTTTTACCATTCGTTCTCCGCCCCCCAACGCTCCCAGATCACAGCCTTGCCCCCCAGCTCCCAAAAATCAGGTTGCAACTCTCCTGCTGTGATCAGGCATTTCTAGGTCTGAGGGTCTCGTGAATGATACAAGCCACTTCGATTTGAAGACAATTCACTTTATGGCTTTGGAAAGGTCACCAACCTTTTCTGGGTCTCTGAGCTTCAGTAGACGATCACAAAAATCTCTCTCAGATCTAAGCGTGATTCCACTTCTATAGTGAACAGACTTGAAAGGGATATGCTGGGATGATAATAAGACTTTCATTTCAAAGGCAAAACAAGTTTGAGTTTCCAACAAATAAGTAAAATGGATTCCTGAAACTTAAGTGTTTCTAAGTGAAGCCTAATCACACATGACTAAAAACCAGTAAAAATACAGGTTTGGAAAATTTTTTTATAAGAACACAATTTTGATTGAAATTTTCATTTATTATTTATCTTTCCTGAACTCAGAATTTCTCTCTCTGTTTTTATTTTACTTATTTTCAAGGGGAAACTCATGGTCTCTTACTCACTTTCAGAAAATCTGATGAAAATTCGCTGCCACAATGCAAGTGCAGATGCGTCTTACACCCACTAGGGGTCAGACGACTACATTAATACAAACCAATCCCAGCTTGAAAAGCGGGATTAATTGGTTGAGGGCTATGCCAACTTATTTTCCTGCATAAGACAGAAGACTGGCCATTTTAATTAAACATTACATAAAGAAGATAATGAGAAAGAATGCATTTGACAAAAAAGACTCAGAAAGTTGAAACTATCATATATAATAAATAGAATAGAATAAAGAAGTTTCATCCTTAATAAAAATTTCAATTATTCAACTTGCTCATTCTGGTTGGCAAGATATTACTCTAGCCTAAGTAGGTTCAGATTGGAGGATTAATCACTGAACTGAGCAAATGCTAAGAGAGCAGAAACAACTAAAATTATTAAACTGTCAGCAAAAAAAGAAGAAATCCTCATTTTTAAAGGACGAACCGCATGATTAGCAGAGGATTGAGATGGATGGCAGAAACATTTTTCTAATGGATTTCAGCCATGGCAACAATAAATCTGAATCACCTTAGAGCAGTGAATGCACTCAGGGATATGGGCAGAGGGCAGCCCTGAACCGGGCCCCTATTCAGCCTCAGCCCTGCCACGAACTGGCCATGTACCCTTGGACTAACAATTCATCTTCTCTCGGTCTTACTCATGCATCTTCAGAATGAATAAGTAAGACTGCATGATTTATAGAGAAGGTCCAGGCCCTAAATTAAACAGATTTATTTAACAATACCGTTAAACAGAAGGTAAGAAAGTAAGGGGACAATGCACCAAAGTTTAAAAATGGAAGGCGTTGAGCGTCGAGATAGATTATTATACATTTTCCTCATTAAAAAAACATGGAACAAACTGAGATCATAGATCATATTCATTGTCAGAGTTAAAATAATAAAGAGTCATATTTCAATTCATTGACATTTTTAGTGACAGAGTATTCTAAAGTATTCTAACAGGTTGTAAGTGTACTTGTGAGAATAGATGCAGGTCATTGTCTGGAAGGATAAACAGGCAATTAAAAGTAGAAGTGGATATATATGGATGGGGGCAGAAGAATATAAGGTGTATTTCTTTATATATTGTTTTGATATCTTCACCCATGTGAATGTATTACCTACTAACATTTTTTAAATTAATTTAAGAACTTCATAGATGGGACAAAAATGTGTGTCAATAACCGAAAGTGAAAATCCCTCACAAGTGGAACGAGGATTAAGAATGATATTAAGGGATATCTATTGCTAACTTAAGTTGGTAGTAAAGTAATGATATTGTGTGGGTTTTTGGTTTTGTTTTGGTTTTATTTGAGAGAGAGTGCTTGAGCAGGGGAGAGGGGCAGAGAGCAGATCCCAGGCTCACCGCAGAACCTGACATGGGGCTTGATCCCATGATCCTGGGATCACGACCTGAGCCAAAATCAAGAGTCAGACACTCAATCAATTGAGTCATCCAGGCACCCCAAGAATTATACTGTGTTTAAAGGGGCTGCATCTAATTGGTCATATCAGAATAGCTGTATCCAAAGGTTCAGTATCTGGTAGTGGTATCACCTGGGTCCCAAAACCTCACTGAGCTATTTATCCCTTACTCTGTCTCTTTGGAGAGGTGCTGAATCAGGATGAGTATAATTCCATTCCCCTTCTTTCTTTACGCACACATGCACACACACACACATGCACATACACACACAAACATACACACACACACACATGTTTCTTAGCAAAGCTGTAATGGATTTTAACCTATGCAGACAAATAATGGAGAGGGTTACAAGCAAATGAGTTAAATAGCTAAGCCCTGAATCCGGGACTTCTTGACATACAGTTTTAATGCAATTCCAATCAAAATTTCAGCAAGATAATTTATAAATATAGACAAGATTATTCTAAAATTTATATGGAAAGACAAAGGAACTAGAGTAGCCAAAACAATTGTGAATACAAAGAAGAATGTAGGAGAAATCAGTCTTCTTGACTTCAACTTTGTATCGGTACAGTGATAAAGACTACATGGTATTGATGGAGAAACAAACATAGAGGAGACCCCAGAAATAGAACAACACAAATAAATATCTCCAGTTTACTTCTGACAAAGATGCAAAAGCAAGTGAGTCAAAGAAGAAAAAAATCACCTTTTCAAAAAAAAAAAAAAAAAAAACAACCAGTTCTGGAACAACTGGACACCCATAGGCTAAAAAGATGAACCTTGACCTGAACACATTTAACAAAAATTAGCTTAAAGTGTATTAATGACTTACAAGAAAATGCAAAACTCAAACTTTTAGGGAAAAAAAAAACCACAGGAGAAACTGCTCAGGATCCAGGACTAAGCAAAGATTTCCTAAAGTTGACACCAAAAATTCAATCCATAAATGAAAAGCACTTCATCAAAACTAAAATGTTTGCTTTGTGAAGGACCCTTTTAAGAAGATAAAGAGACAAGCTACAGATTGGGAGAAAATATTTGCAAACCATGTATTTGACAAAGGACTAGTGTCTACAATAAATAAATAACTCTCAGAACCCAACAAGAAAACAATCCAGTTGGACAGTGGGCATAGACATGAACAGACTGAAAAGCATATAAGGATGGCAAATCAGCACATGAGAATATTTGATAATATTTTCCATTAGGGAAATGCAAATTAAAACCTCAGTTAGATATCATTATACACTGATAAGAACGGCTAAAACAAAACATTGTGACAGTATCAAATGTAGACAAGAATGTAGAGAAACTGGATCACTCAACATTGTTGGTGAGAATGGAAAATGCTACAGCCACTCTGGAGAACAGTTTGGCAGTTTCTTTTTTTTTTTTTTTTAATTTTTTTTTAATGTTTATTTATTTTTGGGAGAGAGAGACAGAGTATGAGCAGGGGAGAGGCAGAGAAAGAGAAGGAGACACAGAATCCAAAGCAGTCTCCAGGCTCTGAGCCATCGACACAGAGCCCGATGCGGGGCTCGAACCCACAAGGTTGAGATCATGACCTGAGCTGAAGTCGGACGCCCAACCGACTGAGCCACCCAGGCACCCCCAGTTTCTTAAAACAGCCCAGAAAGTGCACTCTCAGGATCTTAGCCCAGAAAAAATAGAACTTATATTCATGCAAAGGTCTGTACAAGAATGTTTTTAGCTATCTTATTTCTAATAGCCTAACACTAAGCATAGCCCAGACACCCTTCTTTTAATGGATAGTTACACAAACTCTGGTATATCCATCTCATGCAATACCACTCCCTAATAACAAGGAATCGTACCATAATAAATAAATAAATGCAACAATGTGGATGTATCTTCAGAGAATTATGCTGAGTCAAAAAAGCCAATCCCAAAAGATTACATACATATGATTTCATTTAGAATATTCTTGGAAAGGGGCACCTGGGTGGCTCCATCGGTTAAAGTGTCCGACTTCAACTCAGGTCATGATTCACGTTTTGTGAGTTCGAGCCCTACATCGGGCTCTGTGCTGACAGCTCAGAGCCTGGAACCTGCTTTGGATTCTGTGTCTCCCTCTCTCTGACCCTCTCCCACTCTCACTCTGTCTCAAAAATAATTAAACATTGAAAAAAAAATTTTTTTAAATAATATTCTTGAAAAAATACAGAAAGGGAGAATAGATTAGTGATGGCCAGGAGTGAAGAGTAAGGTAGGAGAAGTGGGGGAAAGAAAGAAAGGACGTCAATAAGAGGGCAACACAAAGATCATATAGTGATGAAAACCTTCAGCCACTTGACTGTATCAATATCAATATCCTGGTTGCCATGTTGTACCACAGTTCTGTAACTGTTGTCGGGGGTTAGTTACTATTGGGAGAAAATGAATAAAAGGTAGATAGGACTTCTCTGCATTATTTCTTACTGTATGTGAATCTACAATCATCTCAAAATGATAAATTTAGTTTGATAAACATGCCTATACATATATACACACCAACAATGGCCTCAAGTTCAGTTACAGAAATAAAGAGTGTAACAGCTAGGTATATTTGTTCCTTACTGGTTATGTACGTGTTGTGCATAAATTATTCAGCTATTGTCTATACTTTCCAAATTTATGCTTTTTCTCTTTGTGTTTCTAGGACTGGGATTCTACAAACCACGTTTCTACTTTTTTAGCTTCCGTCCTCTTTAGCCACCAAAAGGAGGCAACACAGGGAGACCAAACACTGAAGAATGAAGAGATTTATTCCTTCCTATGTGCCTCCTGTGGGCTTCCTCCCTGTTTTATGTCCCTCCAAGCATCACACAAGAACATATCTTCTTCACCCAAGACCGGAAGTCCTTCGAGCAGTGGACTCTAACTTGCCTTTTTCCAACATTTGCAAAACCAATCATGTAGAACAAGTCTCAGCAAACTTTTGCTGTTAAGTTTTGCCAGGTAGTGAATACATGAGCCTTTGCTGCCCATACAGTATCTGCAGCAACTATTCAACTCTGCCAGACGAACAACACATAAATGAATGAGTGTGGCAAGTGTCACTGTACTTATAGACACTGAACTGGGAATTTCATACCAGTTTCACAGGTCACAAAATATTATTACTGTTACGAGTTGAATTGTGCACCCAAAAGGCTATGTGGAAGTCCTAATCCCCTGTGCCTGTGAATGTGACCTTATTTGGAAATAAGGTCTTTGCAGATGTAATCTAGTGAAGGTGAGGTCAGTAGGTTGGGCTTTACTCTAATAGGACTGCCATTTCTATTAGGAGAGGAAAGCATCATGCAAACACACAGACGCATGGAGAGAAGAATGGTTGGTGAAGAGATTGGAGTTACGTAACTGGCAGACAAGGATCGCCAAGAGTTGCTGGTCACTGCCAAGGCTAGAGAGAAGAGAGAAAGCATCCTACCCAGACTCTCAGGGGGAGCATGGTCCTGCTGACAATCTCACTTTGGGTTTCGAGGCTCCAGAACTGTGCAAGCATCAATGTCTATGGTTTTAAGCCACCCAGTTTGTGACGCTTTATTATGATGGCCTTAGGAAAACAATACAATTATTGTTTTTATTGTTTTTTTCAACCATTTAAAAAGGTATGAACCACTCCTAACTCACGGGCCATATAAAAACCAGACTGTGGGCTTGGTTTGGCCTATGGGCCATAGTTTGCAGGCCTCTGTCATGGAGTCTCCCCCACCCCAAGATATCAGTGCCAGCCAAGTAGTGCCCTCTAAGACATAAGCTGCAGCCCCGTGCTACTCTGTTTCAATAACTCCAGTCTGGTTCCCTTCTCCCCGCTCTTAGGAGAAGGGAGCTGTTTTCTGTAATTGCTTCCATTCTACCTTGCTGTTCTCTTTTCTCCCTTCAGTTATCTAGTTAATAATTTTATACCTAGTTAATAATTATTTGTATTAGGTTCTCTATGTTACAATAACTGTGTGATTTCTGTCTCCTGACTAGACCTCGATTGGTCTAATCTCCTTTTTTTTTTTAAAATGCTTCAAATTTTCGTGTGAAGTGTACTGACCTTCAAGGCTTTGGGGATATCTTGGTAATTACTAAATTTAATTTTAGGTAATTATGACAAGTCTTCGCAGAGCTGGAATTTCTGACATAAAAATTGCTACCTTGTTTGTCACAAACTTTAATTAATAATCATTTTTACTTAATAGACTCATTCCTCTGAGAATCCCCGAAGTGCTTAAGAAGGTCTAAGGAATTAATTCTATGTTACACTAAAGAAGGAATGAAGCTGCCAGTGTCTCCTAAAGTCTAACATGCACTGCCCTTGGACCCAGGAACCCCATCTTACATGTTTCCAAGAGAAACACAAGCACATGTCTATGAAGACACTTATATAAAATGTTCACAGCAGCCTATTCATAAAAGCAAAAATCTGGCAACAACCCAAGCGCCTACTAATGGGATAATGGATAAATACATTGAGGTACATCCATATAATGAACTACTGTATGCAGAACAACATGGATAAATCCTGAAACATGATGTGGAGCAAAAGAGACAAGACACAAAAGAGTCTTTGTGATTTTGTTTATAAGTCTAAGAACAGTTAAGATTAAGGAAGAGAGGCGGTGGGGGGGGAGGGAAGGAGGTCAAAGAAGAGTTAGGACTAATCTATGATGTTAGAAATCAGAAGAATGAGTTCTTGGAGCAGAAAAATATTGACTAGGAAGAGGCAGGAGAGAATTCTGGGAGTGATAGGAATAGGTCATGATTGGGGTCAGGGTTATAGAGACTTACACACTTGTCAAAGCTCATTGATCTGCACTGTTCATCTGTACATTCCATTTTATGTAAACTTTACTTTAAAATTTTAAGAATAAACAAAGAAAAAAATAGTAGTCTCTAATTTTCATACCTGAAATCCATATCATAACTTGTAAAACTGTAGACTCTAAACCTTTGGAAGGCAAACACCAAAATGATCTTGTTTATATTACATAAATTGTAACATGATGTGACATATATCTCGACCCACTAAGCATTAGTGTTAGAAGTGTGAGCATTTTCAAACATATGAGGAAGGCATAGATTTCAAATGAAATCCGTGTATGTAACTCAAATCTGGCCTCCTTTCCCTCCCTCTCTTTCTTGTTCTTTCCTCCCCTTCCTCCCTTGCTTGTTTGGAGTCTTCAGAAGCAAATTTATTCTAAAATTAATGAAACCTGCATTTCAAAGCCCTTCACTGCATGTAATCCTATAAAGCTCAGTCAGGAGCCCAAACGATGTGTTGCTGTAGTCCTAGGTCTTTGTAAAAATTTATAAAAAGTAAAAAATTAACCATAATGGGTTGAAACCAGTCTCTTTCCATTTTGCCTTTTCCCTTGATCATCTACTGCTCTATACCATGTTTGTGGGAGTGGCTGCTGACATTCTGGGGATTCAGCTAAGTTGAGTTTGGAGTACTTTTCTTTTTTGAGTTGGGAATGTATTTAATTAGGATTTTATTTGGTATATATATTTATGTTGTTTACAGTCACTTCTTTGTAGAGTTCATTGCCAACTATTCCACTTAGGAATGACTTCCTAGGGTACGTTCTACTGCTTACCTTGCCGATTTGCCCTCAACTCAAAGATTCAGTAGCAGAGGTCATATTGCAACAAGAACATGTTCGGAGACAGTCAACACTATTGGAGAGTGGGGGAGAAAAGAGTGAAATATACCAAGGTGGAAGCTGGTCTGTGAAAATTCTTTCGATCATTATATGCACAAATCTGACAATAGAAGATTCAACTGTCAACAGCTAGTCAAAACAGAAGCTTTACGGGAACCTGGGTGGCTTAGTCGGTTGAGTGTCCAACTCTTGATTTAAGCTCAGGTCATGATTCCAGGGTTGTGGGACTGAGCCCTGTGCTGCACTCCAGACCAGGTGTGGAGCCTGCTTAGAATTCTCTCTCTCTCTCTCTCTCTCTCTCTCTCTCTCCCCCTCTCCTTCTATCCCCCTCCCCTGCTCATGCTCCCTCTCTCTCTAAAATAAAATTTAAAATATAATAAATAAATAGATAGATAGATGGATAAATAGATAGATAGATAGAAGCTTTTGATAATTCAGTGTATACAATTATACATGTACTATTTATACAATTTTGCTCTTTCTGTGGAAATCACTTGACCTGTTATTTATTAGAATTCTTGTGTTTGCAAAATATAAACCTATAAAGGTATTAAAATATTAAATGTATTTATGTGACATTCATGTTTTATTCATTCTAACTATCAATAATAAGTTTACATTTTTAAATCATCTAGGTAGAAAAAAGTCTTCTTTCTTATTTAGGAAATATTTCTTATGTAGGAAATGATTATTATTCTTAAAAGGATTACATAATCACCACATAAAGAGGTGATCAGAAATACACAGCCAAGAAAATATCGAAGAAAAGTTTTATTCAGGCTATTAATATTAACTAATCAAATCACACTTTGTAATGTTTGTGATATTTGCCCACATTTAAAAAGTGGAATTTCTTATTTCTTTTTCAATTTTAAATAAATATTCATTTTTCAATTTAAATGCTTTAAACAGGTCACGAAATTTCATAAGCTTCAGGCCCTACCTTAGTTCACCACTGGATGGGGTCAACAAAAAATGTCAACAATCTAAAAAAGACAAAAGAAAATAAATAAAACCAAGAAAACAAGGAAATAAAGATGTAGAGTAATAAATAGTCAATAGGCTAAAGCCATAAGGGCAATCAGAAATGGAGGGATTTCACACCCCTTTTCTAAATAATACTTGCTTTCTCTTTATATCCTGTTCCTTAGCCATAATTTCTTCCTTTATGATCTCAAACAGTAATAAACCAAGTCACAAAAAGGTAGGCAGAGTATGAACATGAATTTCAAAAATCTACAAACATGTATAAAGAAGTAAAACTTATTTCAATATTATCAAATGAATTGAGAAAGGATCCAGAAAGATCCAACTTGAATTTTATAATCAGCATATAACCCCCCGTTTTAGAACAGTGGTTGATAGAAAGGAGATACTGAGTTAGTGGTTGATGAATTAAATAACAATTCATGAATTAATGAAGTCTATAACTTTAAAACAAAAAAAAATGTATTAAAATACAAGTAAGTAAAGACAAGTAGAAACCACCTAAAATCTGCCACTCAAAAGATTGTTGTTTACATTTTGGTGCATTTTTATATTCCCCTGTATTTATTTTTCTTTTTAATATACTATATGAAAAAATACCCAATATTCAAAACAATTTTTTCAATCAAAGGTAACAGGGCATCTTTCCATACCAGTAAGTATATAACCGAACAATTTCTAATGGCTACGTTCTATTCTAGCATTCATAATTTTTTTAATGTTTTATTTATTTTTGAGATACAGAGACAGAGTGTGAGCAGGGGAAGGGCAGAGAGAGAGAGGGAGACACAGAATCCGAAGCAGGCTCCAGGCTCTGAGCTGTCAGCACAGAGCCCGACGTGGGGCTCGAACTCATAGACCGTAAGATCATGACCTGAGCTGAAGCTGGCTGCTTAACCGACTAAGCCACTCAGGTGCCCCTCATAATTTTTTATAATAAAATTACTTAATTTAATTCATTAAATTAAATGCAGAAGTCAACATAGTGCTGTTTCCTTACCATGAATCATTCAGAATGAACTGTTACACAATGGCTAGAGATGGCATGAATACCTCCCCAAGCCCCTCCCCAAACCCCTCTGGTTGACTTTCCCTGTCTGGCTCTTTACTGTGGCATGTCTCTATTACTAAAAATAGGTTACCAAACATGCCAACAAAAACTAAGTCTGCTTTCCTCAATCTCCAGGGGACAGGAGCCTGATACTAAGCCAAAAGTATTACTTCTGAAAAGAGATACGGTTTTTTTGTTGCTCATTTTTGTACGGATTCCTCATCAGTCTTTTAAACCAAAGGCAAAAATGTCATCATTTCTCTGACCCTGATAAGGTACTGAACCATATGTATTCACGGCATTCTATAAACTTCGGAGAAGATGACATGTCCTTTGCCTTAAGGAATAAGGGAAATACCGATGTAGTTGTCAATGATCTGAAGAATTGGGTGTCTGTAACTTTCTGCTGTGAAGGTTAAAGGAAAGTGTCCTACACCAGATCTAAAACTCTCTTCTTCACCGAGTCCGTGGCGCCTCCCTGGCTACTCTAAGATATAGGTTCCTCCGCTTCTCCGAGTTCATGCAGCATTCATGCCCTCCTAGTAGCATTAGGTATCTTGTACCTTGTTATGTCATTGGCCTCCCCTTTGCAAGATTCTGGAGGGCAGGTACTGGATCTTATGCTAATCTGCGTTCCCCATAAAACCTGTTCAGTGCTTGATAAATCATAAGAGTTCTGAAAAGTGTAGGGGAGAGGGGAGTGACTAAGAGGGTGGAGGAGTCTTTAAAAAAAAGTCAAAAGAGGCACCTGGGTGTCTTGGTCGGTTGGCCATTCGACTTCAGCTCAGGTTATGATCTCACAGCTCGTGAGTTCGAGCCCCATGACAGCTGGGAGCCTGGAGCCTGCTTCGGATTCTGTGTCTCCCCTCTCTGTCCCTTACCTGCTCATGCTCTGTCTCTCTCTCCTTCAAAAATAAATATTTTTTAAAAAAAGCTTTAAAAAAAAAAGTCAAAAAAGTCCTCCAGAAAGATATTCTAGATCTTAGAACAGTTTACGTAATTATTAGATCATCCTCTTATATTTGTATTCTGAGGCTAAAAACCTACATGTGGTGTAATTGTTAATGTTTTTCGGGAACCCCCCGGCCAAACTCTGGCTCTGGGTTTTTCTGGATGAGAGATGAGGAAGTGTCCAACCCCAAGGACTTCCCCCTGGGAAGTCACTTGAACACCTTGTCCCACCATGCCCTGGCCTGGGGTCAGCCCAAATGCATCTTTAAGGGATACAGATACCCTGAGGAACTCCGGGTCCTACAGAGGGCCTGGCCCTCCCTGGGAAGCTGACCCAGAAGACCAAAGCAGATCTGCCTTGCTCACTCAATAAGACTTCCCCTAAGCTCTTCTTAGCACATCAGATCACCGCAACCCAACCAGTCAGCTTCTGCTCGCAGAAACAGCCCCGCTCTGGACAGCCATGTCCGTGTCATGTGATGCCCACAATCAAGCAGATGAGAACCCCACGAGCTGGGCCCTGCAGCAACCACCCCTGTAAGAGCACCAGAGGAGCTACAACTTAAGAAGACATACGAAGGTGGGGTGAGAGGAATGTGAGACCCAGCAACTTCATTTTGAGGAGTCACGAAGGAATGGAGGAGTCAAGAAGGGAAAAGGCATGGGAGCTGGCTCATACAATTTGAAGGAAGAAGTTGTATGAATGAAATCAACCCCTCCAAAGCCAACCAGATGGCAGAATTAGAAGCAGTGAGTAAAGCTCATGCCAGCCAGATGTCTTAATCTGGGTCCCTTAATCTGTTTGTAAAAACAGACTTTAAGGCAAAGCTTAGGTATTACTGCTTTATTTAGAGGTGCAATCTCAGAGTGGAAAAAAGTAAAGGAAAAGACACGTGAGGGAGAACAAATACAAGGTAGTATGTTACCAAATTGCATAGAACTTCCCCCAAAACACAGCTGGCCACGCGAGATGTTTCTGGTGAGGTGGTGGGAGAAGGGCAATGTACTATGGAGTGTAGTACACAAGGAAGAAGTAGCGATTTATCTTCTGGATCCTTCCTGTCTCTATTTTCTCCCCACATGGTATAAACACCCCTACAGTTCTTAGTTATCATCCTTTGCCCCTTCAAGGGGCACTGGGAGAGCCAGTGTCCCCACCAAGCCGGTGGGATCTAATTCAGAGGCACCAGAGTGGCCTCAGCTTCTATGTAGTGAGCATGACAAAGACTGTGCCAAAGCCCAGCCTTCACCCAGGGCGAGGTCAGAGACAACTGGAGGTCACCGAAATGACAGCAGCAGCCACGCCCTTCAGAACTACAGGAATGGGAGTAAGCAGAGTTAACCACTGAGGCTGAGGACAGGCGAGGCTAAGCAGATACGGGTGAGTCCACAGACCACACTAGCCCAGCAGGTTTCAGTAACACGTTATTTTCTGACACCCACAACCATCCAATACTAGAAAAGCCCAGCACTTCTCAAACATTAAAAGTAGACGGATACCTGAGCACATTGTCAAATGAAGATTCTGAGTTAGCAAGTCTAGGGTGAGGCCTCAAATCCACATTTCTAACTAACTCGCAGGCAATGCCTCCCTACACTGCACTTTGAATATTAAATGGGTGGTCTCTGGGGTGCCTGGGTGGCTCAGTCTGCTAAGCAACCGGCTCTTGACTTCGCCTAGGTCATGATCTCATGGTTCATGGGTTTGAGATCCGCGTTGGGCTCTGTGCTCATGGCATGGAGCCTGCTTGGGATTCTCTCTGTCTCCTCTCTCTCTGCCCCTACTCATGGGCTCTGTCTCTCTCTCCCTCAAAATAAATAAATAAACTTGAAATTAAGTAAGTGGATGGTCTGTTTCACAAAGTAGTGTTTTACATCCCTAGGTGTTTTAGTAGACCCTGCTTGATCCTCTTTACAAAAGTCAGGCATTTTGCAGGAAGTTCTGCCTGGGATGAAAGACAGAACTAAATGACCATTACAGAACCCTCTAAATGTAAGTATTGACTTACCTTCCAAAACCTGATAAACACTAAACCGTGATGAATGATAAAAGAGTTAACAAAGAAGAAATGCGTAGCTTTGACCTTAGTCATTGCTCACTTTTCAATGACTCCTTATCAGAACCAGATACACAATTAGCCCAGACCCTGACTGAAGTTTAGAGCTTCGCCTAATGATGACTGACCAGGAACAGATGTAATTCAGCCACTAATTAACATGACTGATGCTTTTCTCATCATCTCCTTTCCAATATCCATCCTCACCCACAAGAAACTCCAGGAATAAATGCAGAGATGTTAAAAGGCAGACAGAACATCTAGAATCATTAGAGACGCTCTCCTCCAGAGACTCATGGAAAGGGAGTTAAATTTCAAGTAGAAATGCAATCATTTCTCTTCCTTCCCTGACGAGTAACAACGGAAAGAAAATCTTCTCAACCCGGAAACTTAGGGAATGGAAGTTTCTGGATAGCTGAGTTTTCTAGAAAGACAAAAGTCAACCCTTAAGAAGTACGTTTTTCTTTTGTTATTCTAATTATTCGAAACAACTTAGAATTGCTCTGTAAATTTGAATGACAGGTGGTTACTTCCCTTTACTTTTCAATAATTTCTCAAGTTCTTATATTGTCTACCATCAGGATGCAGGGCGTCAGCCTCCTTAAGCCTCTTCACTTTACACACTGTCCCCAAGCGCTGGGGCTTCCATGCTGGGAAGAACTTGCACTGCTCAGACACAAATGGAGTCAGATCGAATTATAACTGCCATTGCTCCTTTCTGCCACATGGTGGTACTGTTGAAGACGGGTTCTACCCAGTAAGCGGAGTGTCCCCTGCTGCAAAGTGCCTTTGCTGGTCTAGACCCACGCCCCTCTCCCCTCCTGTAAAGATTTCTATGGTTCCCTGAGAAAGGACTTCCCTATCTCCCAGAGCGAGGCTCAGCTACGTGGTTGGAGCTCTTTGTTCCTGCTCTTTCTCATCACACACATCCACTTGCCAGGGTGCTGGCCAGTGCCCAGGGAAACTGTTAGGGACAAATTCCAGCATCCACCACCTCACAGAATCCTTTTCTCTCTTCTCCAAAGAGGGGTGTGCAGTTAGGAGTTAAGCCTTCATAAGACAAAAGGTCTTACTACAGCCCCTCTCTCTTACACAATTTGTGCTAACCTTTCTTAGGAAACCTAAGCCTCCTATGCATTTCCCTGACTTCTTAGGCAAAAGATACTGAACAGAACTTAACTCTGTATTCATGCCTCAAGGCCACCGTTGTGAAGACCGTTATGCTTTGCTTTGATTTGGTTTAGCGTTGTTTGTTTTTTTTTAGGGAAGTATACAAGTGCCTTCTACGTTAGGAAAATTAGAGGTTTAGAGCAATTCCTTTGACTTTACTGATATCACAGAGCTTGTATCTGGGGGAGACTTGACTTCAAATCCGTCTCTGGCCTGCAGCTGTGTTCTTTACTCACAATACGGCCTCCCTGCCTCCCAGCCCAGGGCTCTGTGACACAGATCATCATGCTTCTCCTCTAACCTTACTCTTTGAGTTTGTTTTAGTTTGCTTTGTTTTTTGTTTTTTGTTTTTTTTTGGCATGCATATCTTTATGCTCCAGTCAAATCTATTACCTTTCCTCCAAAAGTGAGCTATACTTCATCTTTGTGCCTCTGCTCATGTTTCCATTTCCCTGAATTGCTCTTTAGTTCCTCTCTGCCTTTCAAAACTCAAACCTTCTTTAAGGCCCAACCCCATGTGTTAACTCCTCCCTGGGGTCTTTTAAGATCCCTCCCACTGAATGTGATCTTTTGAACCCCCCACAGCATTGTATGCATATTTTCCTATCTTATTCCTACACTGCAGACATTGCGGGGCATCTAAATGTGTTTCTTTAATTTTTTATTTCTTGCAGCACCTTGAAGAGCATCTCATACTTGGTAAGTATTTAGTAAACACACATTGAATGGAATTTCATTGCCAAAGGCATCCCTAAATTTTTAGTAAAATTCTCCCTCTGACCTAAACTTGGTCCCAGTTAGGGTCAATTCCCAGGAAGATTCAATACAAAAGGGAAAATACAAAACAGGAAGTAAAAGATGAGACCGAGGGCATTTTTGACAGGTTGCAAAAGTCCCAAATGGTTCTGAGGACTTAGGAACTTCTAGCGGCACACATGCTCAGGGGGATCACAGCACAAAAGAAAGTCTTCCGTCTCTGCAACTGGAAAGGACAAGTGGGCAACTGTGCAAGGTGAGAATAGGGATGTCATTGCATACAGCTGGTCACACTCTCTTCCCTTGGGTACCATGACGCCACACTCAGTTTGCTGTCCTGATATCTCACTCATTCCAGTTCCCTCTCTTCAATCTCCTGGTGCTGGAGCCCCAGGACTTGGTCTCACCTCTCCTATTATTCTCTTTATACGCCTTATCCATTGGAGGGTGACTTTTGCCACCCGAGCAATTTACAATCCACTGGAACTGACTCATGAGGGGCAGAGACAGGGACTCGCCAATGTCATTCCACCATCATAACATATTTCCAGCTTCTGGCATTGGCAGTGACTTGCAGACTGTGAGGGACAAACGGTGGGGCATGGATAGAACCAGAAAACTTTGCGTTTAGGTGCCCCCTGGGATGATTTGCAAGACTGGTAGATAAAATAAAGTGCATGTTTGCTTGAGACACATAAAAAACTACCCTGAACCAATGTCTCTCTCTCTGCTTTTCTCGATGGCAGTCAGAAATCTCTATAAGCAGACTTAGACCTCATAAGGCAAGTCACTGGTTGCTTACACATCCTAAATGTTTTGTCCTTTGGGACTGTTTTGAAGATGGAAGAGGATAAAAACTTCAACAGCCCAATAAATGATGCTCATTTATTGCATCACTGCTAATTTGAACCCTGCCACTCAAAACACCTAGAATTCTGGTTACTGTGTATTCTTCTACTGGGGAAGGAATAGCTAGGTCTCTAGCAGAAAGCCAGGCAAGTTTCCCTAGGATACGTGCATACTGGAGTGTGTGTGTGTGTGTGTGTGTGTGTGTGTGTGTGTGAATGTGTGTGTACATGATGTGTATGAAGTTCTCTCCTTACCAAGCTCATCCCCCAACTCTTTAACTGCATTCAACTGCATTCTCCAAGGGTAGCTACTGAACCAACTAGCTTTCCTCTTTGCAACATACCCAAAAAAACTTCCAAGGACATGGATTCTTAGATTCCCAACTTCTTAGATTCGTGCCTGGAATTTTTTGCCACTGTGAGAATTTTGACAATGGTACTAAATAGACGACAAATGGTAAAGGGAAAACACTAACAAAAGTTAGTTTCTATATAGAAACATATTTAAGTCATTTTAGAAACTCTCTTTAAAACTTGAAACCCGGTGTGCCTAGGTAGCCCAGTTGGTTAAGTGTCCGACTTAAGCTCAGGTCATGATCTTGTGGTTTGTGAGTTCAAGCCCTGCTTTGGGCTCTATGCTGACAGCTCAGAGCCTGCAACGAATTCTGTGTGTGTGTGTCTCTCTCTCTGCCCTTCCCCCACTCATGCGTGCTCTCTATCTCTCTCAAAAATAAACATTAAAAAAAAATCTAAAACCCATCAAAAAAGTCTTTTTTTTTAATTTTCACAGAAAAATATGAGTCTCACAAGGCATGAACTCTGTCCTCACAGAATGAAACTTTGGTTACTTTAGGACCTCTACTGCCTTGAAAAATTGTTCTATCATGTTCTGGACTGAAGGACCTAAAATATCCAGGGTTAGAATGGAGGAATTTAAGCCGCGTTGTCATGGACAGTGGTTCCCTAAATGTTTTTAACTACATACCCCCTCAACAAAACATTGGAGCATTTACCCTATTTATGTACATTTATTTATTTGTAAACCATATATATTACTATAAGGCTATCCTATCAACTATGTAATAACATAGAGATAGGAATTAATCTCAAAAATAGTTATAGAATGAATTAAACATCACTATTTTAAAAATTATTTTATTTATTAATGGAACAAAAAACCTTTCTGCCTCTCCCGGAAATCTAATAGTACCATCGTTAGTGACGGCTGTTGGTTGAACACATTTCATTGTCTATGAACTTTGGGTCTGTACCCCTGTGCTGAAAGCTTAGTTTCAAATGTCTTTCTAGTCTTCATGCCTTCACAGTATCATGAACTCATACCTCAAGGCATAATACATGATGACCAAGCCCCACTGCGAACAGCACTGGATGTGAATCTGTGTCGGTCAGCTCCGGCTGCCATGATGAAGTACCACAGATGGGGTGGCTTCAACCACGGGAATTTATTTTCTCACAGTTCCAGAGGCTAGAAGTCCATTACTGATGAAGGTGTTGGCTGGGCTGGTTCCTTCTTGGAGCTGTAAGGGAAGACTCGGCTCATAAAAGGCCATCTTCTCCCCCTGTCTTCACCGGGTCTTCCTTCTGTGTGTATTTCTGTGTCCAAATTCCTCTTTTTTATAAGAACACCAGTCATAGTGAATAGGACCCACCTGAATGACTTCATTTTCACTTAATCGTCTCTGTAAAGATCCTATCTCCAAAGAAGGTTACATTCTGAGGAACTGGGGGTTTGGATGTCAACATATGAACTGGGGAATGGGCACAAGGCAGCCCATAACAAAATCCGTGTTTCGAGTTGTTTGGTTCACAGCTTTGAAGTTATGGGTCAACTTCACATCAGGAGGGATCAGCTCCACCATTGACCTTGAATTACTACCTAATAGGACCTTCATTGCAAGTTTTCACAACAGAAATATCTGAAGATCCTTGCTCACTTAACCAAGCTCACAGAAACGGCAACACAGCACAAGATGCTGGAAGAAAACTAATGAATGGCACCCTTGTTGTGTGACCTGCACCCTTCCCTCATGTCACCCTGACCTTCTGACATCTAGACCAGTTAAAGTCACCACTAATTATTGCCTAGAGTAAAACTCCGGTTTATACTTTTTTTAAGTTTTTATTTATTTATTTTGAGAGAGAGAGGGAGAGAGTGAGCACACGAGTTGGGGGGAGGCAGAGAGAGAATCCCAAGCAGGCTCCATGCTGTCATTGCAGAGCCAGACACGGAGTTTAATCCCATGAACAGTCAGATCAGGACCTGAGCTAAAAGCAAGAGTCAGACGCTTAACTGACTGAGCCACCCAGGCGCCCCAATTGATTCTTTGTAATGTTTTAAATGAACATATGGGTTCTAATACCTTTTTCTGGTGTGCCAGTGAATTGTCTTACCTGTCTGATCACCCCGCAGGGGAGACCTCCTGTCTGGACCACCCTTTGGAGAAACTACCCACACATTTTCATATTCAGACTGGCAAAGAAGGGCCTTGGGCTACAATGTAGGCTGTAAATGTTTAGCCAAAGCAAATCGAAAGGGCCCATAGCATTTATGGCTCTTCCTTCCTCTTCTCGTTGGCTCAGAGACACAAGTATTTACTTCCTCCCTGAGGTTCCCGACAGCGGCGGGAGAGTAACTCGGGCTGCTTGGGCACCGCCCCTCTGCTCCGCCATCCACAGAGTTTGCAGCATTCGTTGAAAACGTCACTCCGAAGAGAGCAACGCTGCCTGAGTCATGGTTTGATTGAATCTGTAGAATAATATAATAGGAACTATGTTCTCCACAAAAGTCACAAGGCAATAACGACAACAGGAGTTGGGGCCGGAAGATGCCAAATGTTCTGTCTGATTCAATGAGGCAAACAGACAGGTTAATGCCCCCAGTGCTGCAGGCAATGACCTCAGTGGAGGGAATTTCCTGAAAAACTACAGGGATAAAATCTATTGTTTATAGTAAACGTGGCCAAATGTATTCTAACTCTGGGGGCCTAAGTGGGCCATCTAAAGAGCAACAATGCAGGGCGCCTACGTGGCTCAGTCAGCGAAGCCGCCAACTCTTGATTTCGGTTCAGGTCATGCATGATCTCATGGTTGGTGAATTTGAGCCCCACATTGGCCTCTGTGCTGACAGTGTGGAGCCTGTTTGGGATTCTCTCTCTCTCCCTCTTTCTCTGTTCCTCCCCACTGTGTTCTCCCTCTCTCTCTAAAAATAAATAAACTTAAAAAAAAGTTATTTTAAAAGAGTGACAATGCAGAGGCCAAATAATATATTCAGAGGAAATCAAGGGCCTGCCAAAGGGAGCGGAGCCCTCTCCAGGAGGGCAGAAGGAAAGGCCATGTCAAGGTGCCCCTGTAGTTCTCGGAGCTGGCCGTGCAGTTCAAGAGCAAAAACAGCAGGAAAAGCCAATTACATGGAGATTGTGTTTGATGTTTTTCATCCTCAAAGTACATTCTAAACTGGCACGAAGTAATTACTTTCTACCATTCTGGGTAGAAAGGAAATAGCATGGGTGGGCATTGCGACCACATACAATCAGGGTATAATGAAAGCAGGTGGTTGGAGCCTGGGTTCTCTGTGACCGAGCGATACTGACCTCATATGCTGCCCCACCTCATTGACCTAGTTCCCAAGCACGCCGTGCCGCCTTGTGTTTTTATAATTTTTATTGATAGTCAAAGGATAAGCTCACGTCTCTGCTCTGCAAAACTTGCACTTGTCTCACTCAGGGCACTCTGATAACTGCTTCTCTTGCACATATTTCTGCAACTATGTATACCTTAGTCCCTCAGGATTTTTTTCATGCCAGCCTCCCCTACTAGACCATGAATTCGCTAAGACCAGGGACCACGTCGAATCCTCCTATTTCCAGTGCCGACACAGATCTGGACACTCGCTAGGAACTCTGCGAGTGTTTGGGGGACATGATGAATAACAACCTGGCGTGCTGTTGAAAATGCTTTAAAGTGTAATGCCATTGTACACATGGTCCCGTGGACCCCTTACAATAAGCTTGTGAATTCATTATCAATATTTTCATTTTAAAGACGTGTGCTCACAGGAAGTAAGTGGCTTGTGCAAGGTGACAGAGCTTTTAGCAATAAAAATAGGAGCTCTGCCTGGAGTTTGTGATGCCAAAATTAACCAATGCTCTTTTTGCCACTCTATAGAAGTCTATGCCCTCTCCTTGTTTAAAGAAGGAGGCACTCATGCCCAGTAGTAAGGGAAACAGGTTAAAGTTTGGTGTCTATAAGTGAAAAGACTGGGAGCTGTGAGTTCCTTTGTTATAGTGACAGAAGTCCTGGAAGGGTAGGTGCAGCTGGGTGGCTCAGACAGTGAAGCATTGAACTGCAGCTCAAGTTATGATCTCACGATTCATGTGTTCAAGCCCCACATCGGGCTCTGCTTAGGATTCTCTCTCTCCCTCTCTCTGCCCCTCTCTCACTCATGCTCTCTCTCTCAAAATAAAAGAACAAGAAGGAGGAGGAGAAGGAGAAGCAGCAGTAGCAGCAGCAGCAGCAGCAATAATTCTGGAAGGGTAGCCAGGTAGTCGGCTCAATGAGTTCCTGAACAAATGAGTTACCAAGGCACAGATAGCAGTTCTCTCGCAACAATACAACTTAGTACTGGCCTCAGGTGCAGGGCCCAAAATGCCCAGAGCCTGGGCAGGGACAAATGGCTTGAGGACTGATTCGGAGAGAAATGATGGCCGATGTAAATGAATTCTTATTGAGACTCCTGTCTCACAAAATGGACATTGTATCACTTCAGCTGCTGAGTGCCACTTTCGCCTTGAATTTCCTTAAGAAACTGTAAAAAAGAAGAGGCATGAGGGCCTGCCGGCTCAATGATCATTCCTAAGCAGTCACCTGAGGATTCTGGACAGATATCTAGGGGTGAGAGTCTGGAGGGATCTCAAGGAGAGTGTGGTGCTGGGCAAATTCCTTAACCCTTTCACAGCCCAGAGCCTCATCTGTGAAGCCAGGTTGATACTAGTAGGGTTTTTGTGAGAATTAAAAGAGGTAAAACTTAGGCAGCCACTCGACTTGGAGTCTTAGGACCTCTGAAGGTCCTCAGATTCCATCAAATCCAAAAAGCCTATCAAAATGTAATTTTGTGTTTTCATTTTGATGGTAATTGAAATATAAATATTAATGCAGACATAGCCCGTGTCATCTGGATGAATATGAGGTTCCAATGATTATCTCTGTGCTTGTTTTTACAATCGAGGGTACACCAAGCCAAGGACGAAGGGTGTTACCACACATTGTGCAAGACTTTTGTAGCAACTTGAACAGAGGAAAGTGATGGGAGTCTGAGTCATTACATGGCACAGGATTGTTGGAAAGCAAAGCCCCCAAGTACCTCGGCTGTAGCCATCAAGTGCTGTGTTTATGTTGCCCATAAATGAAAAACAAGCATTCTTTCATTAAAGGATACTTTTTTCTTCAGCATGGGGAGTGTGTATTCTAAACTGACCAACCTGTTACAAAGTTTAACATGATTTCGTTGTCAAAATAGCAAATAATAATAATGAAAAATACTACCATTTAAATACTGTCTGGCAATGATTAAAGAGAAAACAGTCATAAGTAAAACAATTATGCCAGCACATTTTTCTATTAATATATCCAGGTTTGGCCATCTAAGTTCAACCAATGTCTGCTCTTCAATGCTGTTAATTTGAAACTACCGGTTGTACTTTTGTTTATAGTTAACTCGTAAGTGTTTTTGGTTTTCATGATTGTATAACACACATTGGTATACCTAGCTTTATATGTTTACCTATTTAAGGAATTTTTTTTTTACAGAGAGAGAGAGAGATTGCAAGAGGGGAGGGGCAGAGAGAAGGGAGAGCGAGAACCCCAAGCAGACTCCATGCCCAATGCAGAACTGGACACGGGACTCCATCTCACAACTGTGAGCTCATGACCTGAGCTGAAATCAAGAGTCAGACGCTTAACAGAATGAGCCCTCCGGGCACTCCACTTTAAGGAATTTTGTGATGAAAAGTGTTAAGAGGTATTGCTAGAAATCTGCAAGAACGCATTTCCTCTCAAAGGAATCTGTATGTGCCCTGATTATTCCAGTCGTACATTGAAACAGGCAGCTCTTCCAGGTATAAAATCTTCTGATTAGAAAGCTAATGACTGCAGGGTGCAGGTGGGCGGGGAGAGGAACCATGGGGGGGACCTCAGATCACTATAAGACTTACCATTACAATTACTATATGACTTTTCTCTCTGCTTTCCTACAAGGAGAAAGAAAAGAAGCAGAGACATTCTAGATGCTCAAAAATGGAATGCTATCATGCAAATTCAAAACTATAAAGGGAAGCATCTTGCACTTGGCATGGCTGTATCTCATCACTCCAAAATCAGTAAACAGGGAAAGAGCTCGTACTTACTGCTTAGTCAAATAAGAACCGTTTTGTCTGTGGAGCGCTCAGCACAAAACGCCTTTTACTATTTGTGAACTACAAAGTCCACACATCTGAGCATATTAACCCAGAAACTTCATTGCAGGAAACCAGCCAAAAAGGGCTTTGAAGTGACCTATGTCAGCTCCTGTTTTCTCCAAGCCTAAACAATGACGAAGGCATTTATTTTAAAAGGTCTAGGGAGGCTGGGGAGGGAATCACTTTTTGAAAGCGTAGTTTTTATTGAGGTTGGTATCCTCTGCCTCGGTCAATGAGCAGCCTTGTGTTGAAATGCCCTGTTTAGGTGATCATGCAACCCCAGATAGAGGGGCAGAAGTGACAGTCATTACTGTGGCCCCGTCTCCACCTCTAATCCACATGCTAAGTTAAAATTTGATTGATTCATATAAAGAGAGGTTTCCACCGTGTGGAGTCAGACACAAAATGCCATCAGTAGATGGATGGTTAGA
>PITB01019918.1:0-31860 GCA_004024585.1 Paradoxurus hermaphroditus | reverse complement strand
GGAAGAACACGGGTCAGTCCCCAGTTCCCTGCTGGCTCGCTGTGTGTCCTAACCGAGCCTCTACTTCGTCAGCTAAAACGGCCGGCGTTCATTGAACGTCGGCCGGGGGCCAGGCGGGCGCGCTGCTAAATGCCTTACATCTGCTATTTTATTTAATCCGCGACTGCATCCATGAGGTGTGCTGACATTAAACGCATTTTACAGATAATCAAACAGAGGCTTAGGTCTGGGTCCTTCATAGACTGGTTGTTTAAGAACCCGGAACTGGAAGCCCGGAGCGGGAGGACCTGCCCGTGCCCAAAGCTGAGAGATTCTCACCCAAATGCCACTCACATGAAAGCCTTTTTCACCTTCCAGTTCCCGCTGGCGGACACGTAGTTATTGGACAAGGAGGCTGTGACCCCCTGCCCTGGGCGTAGCCCCAAATCCGAGTCCCGGAGCTCGAAGCGATTGATCTTCAGTCTGGAGAAGGAAGGCAGACTGTCAAGCCCAGAAGAGCCAGGTGCCCGTTAGTCCTCCGAACGAGGCGCTCGGCTCTAGGCTGTGGCGTGCTGTTTTTGTGAATTTCTGGGCTGCTTCGCTATTCCCTGCTTGACTTTTCTAACACCTGGGAAGAAAATTCCCTATAATAGATTCCCTTCACTGAAGTTCCTCGTGTGGATTCTGTTTTCTTGGCTGGTCCGTGAGGTACATAGTCACCCTATCCGGTACGCTCATCCACATCAGCCCCCTCCCTGTGGCCATTTGAGTTTGCGGCTCTTGTCAGATCAACCGACACGCATTAGGTCACTCAACGAACATCCATTGAGACCCTGTTCTGTGAGACCTGGTTCTAGGCCCAGAGGACCCAGAGATTCACAGCTCAGTCCCTGCCTTCGAAGAGCTCCCGGTCGGTGGCGGATCTGGGTGTGTTAACAAATTACAGTAGCTCACTGTGAAAACCAGATGTGAGGGATGCCGCAGGGCTGTGGGCAGGGCTCTTGGCCTTTAAGGGGCGTGGCCTGGATAGTGTGTGTGTGTGTGTGTGTGTGTGTGTGTGCGTGCGCGCGCGCGCGCGCGCGTGCACAGACTTAAAGTAGTAGCTCCTTTTTTCTCCCTGCCTTCAGGAACTTGTCTTGAGAGACTTTGGGAGGATTCCGAGAGATAGCCTTTTCTATCAGGGATGAATAAATGATCCCCAAGAACCTGTTAATAGACGTTTAGGGGCCTGGGGAGGAAAAATCATGCAACCAAGGAACGGATAAAGAAAGAGGGAGGTGTGAAGACTCTAAGATTGAATGTGTAAAAGCTACAGAGAGAGTAAGGTCAGTTAAGGCTTAGGGGCAGGAGGTGAGGAGCCAGAGTTTGTTCATCAAGGACCGGGAGACCAGTAAAAAGCTCTGGAGGGGTGGATAGCATCCCAAGCAGATCCCTCATCCGGGCTATCGGGAGAATAGCCGGGGGTCTCTGGCAGAGCAAAAATCTAGCGCTAGTTTCTATAGGATTGACCTCGGGGCTCACGAGTGGTTTCTAAGGCTCTCCCTCCCATCCTGATGAGTCGAGAAACATATAGAACCTTCCAGAAGCCCCCCAAGAACCTTCTGGCCGCGATCCTCTTGCCTTTACCCCAAGTGATGATTCCGTGTTTATTTCTCCCCTCCCCAGGAACCTAGGCCCCTGCGGCGGCGAATGAAGACCTCACCTGTAAAAGTCATAGCTCACGCTTTTAATCAAACCGAGTTTGAAGTTTCCTGAGAAATCAGGCAACTTGATCGAGGACAGCTCCTTCTGCAGGGCGGCTATTCCATAGCGCCGGGCTGAGGGGAAAGAGGGGGCGTCAGCTCGTTCCCTGGAAGGCAGCCAAGGTGGCAGTCAAATGGGGGGCTTTGAAATCGCTCGGCCTGGGATTGACGTAAGACTTGCCATTGACTATCGGTGCGCTCCAAGCACGTTCCTTAAATTCCTTGAGCCTCACTTCCCCCCATCCGCACAGTGGTCATCATAATGATACCAACCTAAGCCTGAGAGTTAAATTAGATCATGAATTCCAAGTGCCAGCTACGTGGCAGTTATTATTTATTCATTCAATGAGATCGTGGAAGCAACGATACAGTGCCGTGGGAGCTTTTGAGGTATCGGTTACTGCAGTGTGGTCAAACCTCAGGGGTTTTCACTGTTGCCTGAGCCCCGTGTTAACAATGCAGATTCCCAGGCCTAGCTTGGGATGGATGGATCTTTGGAATCTGTATTTTAACATGGGTCCCAGCCATTCCAGGGCGGACCACTGACCCCTTGGGGATGATGCTGGTCTAGCCCCATCCTTAGCCTCTGATACTCAAGACGAGGAAACCGAAGCCCCGAGAGTGACGTACCCAAGGTTTCTAAGCCAGGCGGGAGCAGAGCCCCAGCCCGGGATCCCTTGTACTGGTGCTCCAGCGGGCACCAGAGGAATGACCGACCCTCTTACCATACTCCAGGCCTTTTCTGGTGATTCTGGCCACGAACCCAGGATTAGATGCCCCTTCTTCAAACCCAGAGACCTCTGCCAGCAGCAGTAGGGCCACCACCACACAGTACGGTCTGGCCGTCATCCTGTCTTCAGCAACGTCTGGGCAGAGGTTGGGCAGACTCTCTTTGGCAGCAGAACCGAGGTGCTTATATAGCTAGGGGCCAGGTGAGGAACCGAGCCAGCTGGAAGAGGAGACGGGGAAGGTTCCAGGCTTTGGGGCAGCCCAATATTTAGTAACTTGAAATGGGGAGAAAGTTGCTTGTGAAATTGTTTGAGGTTTATTTCTGGCCTGAGGCTAGAGGAAGTGGGGCCACAACCTCCACCCTCTTCCTCTCCCAAGCTCTCCTGCCCCGTGTGGCCAGAGGAGGCTTCCTGCCACCTCTCTCTCGGGATGAACGCTTCCATTCATTCCCCATTATCTACAGGCCGAAATGTAAACACCCCAGGTGGCAGCGGAGGCGTCACGACTTGGCTCTGGCGCCTCTCCAGCTGGACCTTCCTCCGCCTCAGCCTGCCAGGCCTGCACTCTGGCTCCCCTGGAACCGGGCGTTCTCCGCTTACGTCATGCAGCCTGGTCTCGGGTCAGGCCACGTGCACGACCAACGGATTCTGCCACTCTTGGCTCCAGGCAGTTGTAGCTTTTCCCTTGCTTTTTGTTTTATTTTATTTCATTTTAGTATATTTATTTACTTTGAGAAAGAGAGAGGGAGAGACAGCGAACACAAGCAGGGGAGGGGCAGAGAGAGGGAGAGAGAGAGAACCCCAAGCAGGCTCCATGCTGTCAGTGCACAGCCAGTGATGGGGCTCAAACCCAGGAACCCTGAGATCATGACCTGAGCCGAAATCAAGAGTCAGATGCTTGACCCACTGAGCCACCCAGGGGCCCCTTGCCTACATGGTTTTAAATCAACTTTATTAAGATATAATTTATATGGAATAAACGCAGACATTTTAAGCGTACAGTTCCATGAGTTTCGACGCAGGCGTATACCTGCGCGATCACATCATAATCAAGGTAGAAACATTTGCATCGCCCCAAGAATCTCCTTCGTGTTTCTTACCAGCCAATCTCTGATCCACCTCTTTGCCCAGAGAATCCACTGGCCTGCTTTCTCTTACCGTCCATTCATCTTGTCTGTTCTAGAGCTTCGTGTGAGTGGAACCCTACGGCATGCGTACTGACCGCGGCTTCTTTCACGCAGCGTTACGTTTTTGAGATTAATCCATGTTCCGTTATGTGTCAATAATTCACTCTTTTTTATTGTAGAGTAGGGCTCCGCACAGCCGGCCGATCGATCCTTTTATTGTATGGTATCGTATTTTTAATTTTCTTCAAATGAGAAATACATTCACATGGTTCGGCGGTCAATCAATATAACAAGATGTACAACCCTGGCTCCCAACCCTGTTTTGCGTCTTCCCGGCTCCTATCTCCTTCCAGTCAGGTCAACATGAAATGCCACCGTGGTAAGTGCTAGGAGACCCGGAAGTGCTTTGACGGCTTCTATCCTGGGGCCTGTGGGAGCCCCGAGAGGGAGCAGTTAAGACAGGAGACGTGCTAGGTTTGGGTTTTGAAGCAGTACTGGCAGGAGTTTGGCAGACAGCCACAGAGGGGAAAGGTGTCCTGGACAGAGGGAACAGCACCAGCCAGAGCACGGAAGCCTGAGGCAGCACTGTGCTTTCCAGAAAGCGCAAGGTGGGGGAGGAGGCGGATGGGCATATGGAGGAGAGAGTGAGGGAGAACAAGGTACAAGCAAGGGCAGAATCTCCTCTGGAAGGGCCTTGTTCAAGCAGAACATGGAAGAATTTTCATTTTCCTGTAATCGACAATCCCTATGTTGTGTTAAATTCCCCTTTGACCTGCAGAGGGCGCTCCTTTCATGATATCTCAGCCCTGATTCGAAGCTTCCCATCACGTCTGGTTCCTGTCCAGGGAACCCTGCATCTCCTATTCTACTATTTAATGTTTTCCCTCTGCCCCGTGCAGGCTTCCGGAGGCTCTCATGGCTTGGAGCGAGCGAGCATGTATGCGTGCGTGCGTGTGCAGGCATGCCCACACGCGCGTGTTTGTACACGAGCATGTGTGTGTGTGCATGCGCCTGTGCGTGTGTGCTTGCATGGGTATACACGTGTGCGTGTGCATGTAGGGGTGGTTTTCTCTTTCCCGCACCCCTCCCTCTTCCCTGCTCTGACCTGTAAGGAAGGAAGGAAGGGCTCCCCAGAGGAACTGGAAGCCCTCTGAGTTTATCTCAGCGGCTGAGCCTCATCAGCACCGACCCAACCTGATATCCGTCGGCTCCGGGCGGGTAAACGGAGGCCCCCATAGGCCCTGTTAGTGAGAGACTCAATTCCAAGCAGCGGCTCCAGGCAAAAATCAACCCTTGGGAGAATTGTCCTCTGCTCGTGGCCCCCAATTTCATGTCCCCAAACCCTAGGCCTGTGGCCAGCGATGGGACATCAGGGAGGTGGTCCTTGCCTCTTCTTCATCTGTCTGTTACCGAGTTGACATTTCTAGGAGCGGTTCTCCTGGGGGCCCTTTTGTCTCGGCTTTGTTTTGGGGGATAGTCAAGAGAGTCTTTTCCTCTCTCCCATCATTTGGTACGGAGAAGGGAGAGTAGGGGGGCTTTGTTTACAATCTCCTGGAAACGGTCGGACCAGGAGCCTGGCCAGGTGGGGTTTGGTTTCCGCCCAGAGGTCCGGCAGCAGTGGGAGAAAGGAGAAGATCTCGGTTAAGGGTGCACACGCGGTTGGACCTGGGAACGATCTGGGAGACAGGTCGTACTGCCCGGAGTACTTCGCTAGCGCTCCGGTGACCGCGTGAACAACCAGTAGGATTAAATAACAGAAATGTATTTTCTCACAGTTCCGGGGCTGCAACGTGTGAGGTTGGGGTATTGGGGGCGCACGGGGTCCTTCTCAGGGCTGCGAGGGAGAATCTGCTCCAGGCCCCGCCCCTCGCTTCCTGTGGCTCTCTGCCAGTCTTTGGCGTTCCACGGCTTGTAAATGCGTCACCCCGAATTCTGCCCTCATCGCTGTGTGGCGTCTGTCTCCAAATTTCTCTCTCATGAGCACACCGGTCACACTGGATTAGATGCCCACCCTACTGGCCCGTCTTAACTTATTATCTCTGCGATGGCCCTGTTTCCAAACGACGTCACATTCGGAGGTACTGGGGGCTAGGATTTCAGCACACGATATTGGCGGGGAGCACAATCCAACTGGTGACAGCGTCCCATCATCCGTAAGGAGCGAGGGCAGCGGGTAAAGTCTCGGTGATGCTGAAATCTGAGTCAGGGTCCCTCATGACCCTCCGTAAGCCTGTATCCCATCCGCCAAATGGGCGTAAGGCTACCGACCTTGTAGGAGTTTTGTGCGGATTAAAGAAGAGAACGGTTGGGAACGGCCTGAGTGTCTGGTACCTGCTGAGCCCGGGCAGTGAGGTCATGGGCACCGGGGACCATCCCTTGAGCTGACCTCCTGAGACGTCTCATCTTGCCAGAGCTGTGAAACCAGCAGCAGAGAAGAACTCCTAAGTGTGGCTTTCACTTCTCCTTTGGCTGAAACTCGAGGTCGTAGCCAGGAGATTGGAAGTTTGCGTGTCAGAGCTCCCGGGCGAGAGCCCTGCAAACGCTCTGTGCTGAAATCATGCCTTTGAGACATTTTTACGGGCACTGCCCTCTTCATCGGTCCCCCCGCCAGGGCCTCCTGCACTAAGTAGCTCACTTAGGGTTCCCTACGCCACCTCGTCCTGCGATGGGTCTCCTCACTGCCTCCCGCACAAAAGCCTCTTCTTCCAAGGATAGGGAGCGTAGGCCTGCCTGCAAACTCCACGGGTGGCCTAGCCATGGTATTTTTCTTCTCTCCCTCAGTGGGACCCCTTGACCTCTCTCTTAGGTCCATCCCGGGCCTGCATAGACCTTGACCTGCGGCAGGGGCATCGTGTCTGTCATTGGTCCTTTATCCGGGCTCAATTCCCCCACTGGGCTGAAGCCCTAGTTCACCTGATTACAAGCATCTTTACAGGCAGTATCTAGGCATGATAAAAGCAGAACAAATGATATAAAAGTGCGACAATAACTAATATTCGGGCTTCTAGCTTTCTGCCCCAGAGGTAGTGTCCTCATCCTTGCAGACGTACTTGGTGACCACGGAAGCACACGTGGTGACCCAAATTCCCTCCGTCTTACTTTCTGCTCTTAATAGATCTTGGAGACGGCTTCACAACCGCACACGCAGACCTGGTCTCTCTACTTTAACGGTGCCAGAGTCGCCCACTGCCCGGAAACGCGCAGTTTGTGGGACCGTCCTCTCTTGATGGACGTCTGGATTAGCTCGATCCTTGCCGGGGCAAACCGCGCTACAGATGACATCCTTGTGCAAACGCATTTGGGCGTGTGTCCGTGGGACTTCTTCGTGGAGGCACGTACGCTGGCGGGTGGGATATTTGCATTTACAGGTTTTGCCAAATCGGTGCTGCGTTTCCTTCTAACAAGCCGAACTCATTCACGCCAGTTCGTCTCCTCTAGGGAGAGGTTGGGGGCTTTGCCTCTGATACTCAGGCCAGGAACCGGAACGCACAGCCCACTGGTGGCCTATCTCAGATCTACTTCCTGTGCACGTGGACCACCTTTTTTTTTAAATCACTTTTTTCCCCTCTAAAAACATTTTGGTTCTCTATTGTCAAAACCACACGCTAACATACATATACCGTGTGTAAAGATAGTCTTCTTTATTTTATTAACAGTTGTATACCTTCCTTCCAACTCACTATCAGACTCATAGTAAGCACTCAGTAAATAGTTGATAAATGAATGAATGAATGAATGAATGGAGACTGAAACTTAAGACCTTGACTTTTCATCTCTCACACTCAAGTGGGCAAAACGAAGAAACGTTATGTAGGACCACCCATTGGTTGCCTAACCCTGGGTTTGTCCTCCCCTCCATGTGATTCTAGTAAATTCTGACTTGTCTAAAGCAGTCAATATCACTCCTTT
Source organism: Paradoxurus hermaphroditus (assembly GCA_004024585.1). Classification (NCBI taxonomy): domain Eukaryota; kingdom Metazoa; phylum Chordata; class Mammalia; order Carnivora; family Viverridae; genus Paradoxurus; species Paradoxurus hermaphroditus. The sequence goes on along the minus strand of PITB01019918.1, from coordinate 24,375 downwards.
GCCAGCGATTAGCTTAGAAAAGGCAGGTGACCCAATCCTGGCCGCCAATAGGTGTAGAAGTCCCCTGATGAATTTTTCCTAACTGACAATACATAAGCGGCATGGGGAGACATAGTCTGCTGCTGTTGGAGGTTGTCATGGAAGAGTGTGATACCTGGAACTGTGGCAGCCACCTTGGGATATTGAGGGGAACCAGCCAAGGGTAGACTGACATGCTGTGGATGGGTGGGTGAGGTTTTACACCAGCGCTGTCTCCCCTAGTTTCTTCTACTAGAGTCTCTGTCGCTTCTGTAACCAGTTCGCTCTACACCCTAGGGAATTTTCAGCCATCACACCCTTCTACTAACAGAATGCTAACTGAGAACTCTTTCCTGCTTGCCTGCAAATTCTGCACGTTGGCCCTAGGACTCTAGTTGACTCTAGAAGTGTCAAGACAAAGTCTGATGCCTTTCACATACCTTTCATCCGTATATTATTCCCTTCGTTCATCCCATACAAATTCATGGTGAACCTGCCAGGCACGTGCTAGAGCAAAAGTGTCCTGGGAGCCTTGTCCCAAGGCTGGCTTCTACTCAGCTGTCTGGTTCCAGCTTGCAGCGTTCCCCTCTCCGTGAGGCTTTCCTGGGTGACTCCACCTCCATGGGCCCCGCCCTGTGCCACCATCATCCTGCTCTACCTGTACACCAGTGACCTCTTCATTCCTTAATTTGTTGCACCGTCAATCTTGAAGGATATTTTTGCTAGGTATAAAATTCAGTTGTTCTTTGCAACACCCTAAAAATGTTAGATGGAGGCTGTTTCATGGCCTCTGTCATTGCCGATGAGCCATGGATCCTCCAAATCACTGTGCCTCTATTGTGATTTTTGTGTGTGACTTCTGGCAAAACTTTCTCCTAATCTTTGGTTTCTAACCAAAGTTGTATTATGATGTGGCTCGGTGTGGTTTGCTTTGTAGTTATCTTGCTAGGGTTAGCTGAACTTCTTTAACCTACAATTTTGTAGTTTTCATGAAATATGAGACACTTCTGAATTATGGTCATTGTTAAAAAATTTTTTTTCCCTTATTCACTCTTTTCTCTTTCTAGACCTATAATTACATGCACCTTGGGTCTTTTGCTATTGTTATATTAGTTGTTGAGGCTCAGTTCATTGTTTTTTTCCCCCAATCTTTTCTCTCTCTGTTCTTCAGATTGGATACTTTTTCCTGAGGTTGCTTAATCGTTTTCTTCCCCCTACCACTTTCAATCTGTTCTTAAATCCATCCAGTGAGTGTTAAGATTTCAGATATTATAAGTTTTCAGCTCTTGGATTTCCATTTGTTTCTTTTTAAAAGTTTCTTTTGAGATGTCCTGTTTGTTCAGACACCATGAGCATATTTTCCTTATGTCCCTGAGCATAGGTATGGGAGGTGCTTTAAAATCCTTGTCAGGGTGCCTGGGGTGCTCAGTCACTTAACCATCAGACCCTTGATTTCGGCTCAGGTCGTGGGCTCATGGGTCTTTATGAATCTCAGGGATCGAGCCCCGTGTTAGCCTCTGTATTGACAGCATGGAACCTGCTTGGGATGCTCTCTCTCCTTCTCTCTCTGCCCCTCTCCTGCACTCTGTCTCTTTCACATTCTCCCTCTCTCTCTCTCTCTCTCTCTCTCTCTCTCTCTCTCAAAAATAAATAAATAAACATTAAAAATAATTCTCGTCTGCTAATTCTAACACTTGGATCCTCTAAGTGTTGGTCTCTTTTGATTGTCTTTGCTTTTGAGTGTAGATCACGTTTTTCTGTTTTTTGTACATTGAGTAATTTAGGTTGTGTTCTAGACATTGTGAATGATCTGAAAGTTTTAGATTTTGTTATGTTCCTCGGAAGAATGTATATATTTTTTAAAGCAGGCAGTTACTTTGGTTGGTTGGTCTTAAATGGAAAACTTGGTCTTCTCTGTGCTGAGAAGCAGCCGAAATCTCAGTTCAGTTATTTCATCCGTCACTGGGGTGTTTCGAGTCTGCATTGTGCATGTGTCCTAGTTCTGGAGTCAGCCAGAGAGTTAGGCAGACTTTACACACACAATTTGAGGCTCCTCTCTCTCTCTTTTTTTTTAAATGTTTACTTATTTATTTTGAAAGAGAGAAATAGAGATTGAACAGGGAAGGGGCAGAGAGAGAGGGAGACCAAGAATCTCACGCAGGCTCTGCACTGCCAGCGTGGAGCCCGATGTAGGGCTCAAACTCATGAACTGTGAGATCATGACCTGAGCTGAAATCAAGAGTCGGATGCTTAACCGACTGAGCCACCCAGGCACCCTGAGGCCCCTCCCTTTCTGAGAGGATTCTTCCTTTACTTTCAGCCACTATGGTTGCCCCAAACTCTGTCTTCTGGTTCTTCAAGCCAGCAAGACTGTCACCTTCCCTCAAATTAACGGCTATAAAAAAAGTGGGACACTCACCCAGTGCTGATCCCTTATTCCGAGCTTTAACTCCTGTCTGGTATCTCCCAGCTCTGGATCGCTGCCCAGTGCCTTCAGAGAGTCGTTTGGTACATTTCATTCAGCATTTTAGATTGTTCTATTAGAGAGGGTGGTCTGAGCCGACACCTGATGAAGAAGAATCTCTATTCCCTTCCTCGCACTTCATATTTACAGTTTTAATTTGTTTGCTTTTAAATTGACGTTATTTTTAAAATTCCTGTACAATTAAGGTGCAGTGTTATATTAGTTTCGAGTGTATAATATAGTGATTCAACAATTCTGTGCATAACTCAGTGTTCATCAAGGTAAGTGTCCTCTTAATCTCCTTCGCCTGTTTCTCCCATCCCTCCGGCCACCTCCCCTCTGGTGACCATCAGTTTGTTCTCTTCAGTTACGAGTCTGATGTTTTGTCTCTTTTTTCCTTTGCTCATTTGTTTTGCATCTTAGGTTCCACACGTGAGTGAAATCATATGGTATTTTTCTTTCTCTGGCTGATTTATTTTACTTAGGATTGTACCCTCTAGGTCCATCCATCCTGTTACAAATGGCAAGATTTCTTCTTTATGGCTGAGTACTATTCCATTGTATATAGACACCACATCTTCTATCCATTCATCTCTCAGTGGACCCAAGAGCTGCTTCCCTAATTTGGCTGTTGTAAACAATGCTGCAATAAATAGAGGAGTGCATATATCTTTTTATTTATTGATTTTATAATGTTTATTTTTGAGGGAGAGAGAGACAGAGCATGAGTGGGAAAGGGGCAGAGAGAGAGGGAGACACAGAATCTGAAGCAGGTTCCATGGTCTGAGCTGTCAGCACAGAGCCTGACACAGGGCTTGAACTCACGAACTGTGAGATCATGACCTGAGCCAAGGTCAGACGCTTAATCGACTGAGCCACCCAGGCGCTCCCATGTATCTTTTTGAATTAGTATCTTCATTTTCTTTGGATAAATATCCAGTAGCGGAGTTACTGGATCATACGGTAATTCTATTTCTAATTTTTTAAGGACCCTCCATACTGTTTTCCACAGGGGCTGCACCAGTGTGCAATTCCCATCAGCCATGCATGAGGGTTCCTTTTTCTCCAAATCCTTGCCAACACTTGTTTCTTGTGTTTTTGATCTTGGTCATTCTGACTAAAATTTTTGTATTATTGTTTTTAGTTGTCTGCCCTCCCATAAGACCATGAGTTTCTTGGGGGAAGGGAGGAATGGTACCGTGTCAATTTTAGTATTAGCTTCTAAGATGTGATAACTGTATTGTGGTTATGTAAACGATGCTTACTTTTTAGACATCTACACCGAACTACTTATGGATGAATGTTTGGGACATCCAAGATCTGCTTTAAAATAAGCCATCGACACCTTGGCAGCCCTGTTGGTTGAGTGCTTGACTTCGGCTCAGGTCATGATTTCACGGTTCGTGGACGCACGATTTGTGCATCAGAATCTACTGTCAGTGCAGAGCCCGCTTCGGATCCTCTGTCCCCCTCTCTCTCTGCACCTCCCTCCCTCCCTCCCTCTGTCTCTCAAAAATAAATACACATTAAAAAATAATCCGGTAGCAGCAGTGGGGAGCAGGAAGGGGTTAGAGGAAATTAGAGAGGCCATAAACTAGTTGTTCAAGCTGAGCAGTGGGTCCATGGGAGTTTATTATAATAGCCTCTCTAATATGTCTTGACATTTTTCGTAATAAAAAAATGTTTTTTTAAGGTTTCCAGATGCCTACTCAATTCTTGGCTTATAGCTTATTTAAGTCAGTGTCTCAACAGGAAACGGAGGCCATATTTAAGTTAGGGCAGTTAAGGAGGGTTTATGTACAAAGGGACTGTTTTCAAAGGAGAGGGCAAGGAATAGAGGGAACACAGCGGGCAGTACAGGAACCCGGGATGAGTGCCCGCTGAGCTGTCAGGCCGCAAGCAAAGCGGGAGAAGAGAGGACGCAGTTGCGGGAACTGGGAGATGAAGTCGTAGAGAGGCCTCCTGTCCAGGACCCCCCCGCTCTTCTTCCTCCCTCTCAGACCCAGCCAGACCCCCTTGGAAGCCAGAGGGTAAGGAGCCCATTGGTGGGGCGCACACAGATCAGCCCCTGGGCACAGAGCCGAGTGGAAGAGTGGAGTGTGCACCAGGAAGGGCGAACAGAAAATTAACGGCTCGCAGCTAAACTCCTCTACTGAGCTAGTTGCCCGGACTTCCCGTCTCCTTCTCGTTCCTTTCCAAACTCATGGTAGTCCTGTTTCAGCCCCAGCCCTGCAGCAACCTTGTTCTCCTCGAAGGCACCCCCACCATTCCTATGCTCGGTCAGTGCCCGTTCTTCATCCGGGACAGTCTCTCGTTGCATTGGACACAGTTGATCCTCCCCTCCTTGAGCCCTCTGCTTCACCTGCCTTTGGGGACAACGCCTTCTCTGGCATTCTCTCCTGCCTCCTTTAACCATTTCTTCTCAGGATTCTTTGCTCACACCTGCTCCTCTTCTTAACCTCTGAATGTTGGAGTGCTCGGGGCTCTGGCCTTGGCCTTCCTCTCTTCTCTCACTTCCTAGGTGACCTCGTCTAGTCTCTTGGCTCTCCACGTCTTCTATATGTTGAAGGCTCATGTTATATTTCCAGCTCCTACCTCTCGCCTGGGCTCCGGCCTCATAGCACTAAATCTCCACCCAACATCTCCATGTGGGTGTCCGGTGGGCATCTCAGAGGGCTCCTTCTCACATCCATTAATTTATGAAGCCAAGATTCTTCTGATGAATCTTCTTCCCATTAGACCTCACTCCACCATTAGCAAGTCCTGGCAGCGCTAGTGTCCAGAACCTGGCTGCTCCCTGCCACGACCGTTGCTCATCCAAACGACCCCTAGATCTCTGCCTGGACTACGGCAAATAGCTTCTCATCTAGTCTCCCTGATGCCGTTATTGCTCTCTTGTAACGCGTTTGCCGTGTAGCAGCCAGAGCCATCCTTTAAAAAAAAGTTAATGTGATCATGTCACTTTCTTGTTTAAAACACTTTGATGACTCCCCGTATCTCTCAGGACAAAAGCTAAATCCCGCAAGTCCTTACACTGACCCGGAGAGAGAGGTTGACCATCAACCAAGAGATGCCCCAATTTCGTTGTTTGTTGTGTCTTCTTGGAAGAGAAACGTTGACGCTTGTGGGGACGGGGCCGCTGGGCAGGTGGGATTGAGAAAATGGCATCGCTCTAAGGGGGGGTGGGTAAGACTCGTCACGTACCGTCCCCTGGGTTTCCCCCCTGATTTTTAATAGAAGTCAGTCCTTCCTGAGATATTTTTGTCTGTATTTACAATGCCTAACAAAATATTTCATAATCCCCAAATAACTTTAGCAAGGCCTTCGATGCTACGCGTATGCGGCAGTGGGAAAAACGCCGTATAGGATTGGGTCTCTCTTCTCAAAGGGCCTCTGGATTTGGACTCTCAAGAAACTTTATCCTCAAAGATAAATTTGTGTTTCTTCACTGGACCAATGTCATCTCTGGCGCACTGCAAAGTAATGTTTGAAAAACAGATCCGGGGCACCCGGCTGGCTCTGCTGGTCGAGCATCCGACGTCGTCTTGGGCGGTGATCTCCTAGTCTGTGAGTGCAAGCCCCCCGCTCAGGCTCGCTGCCGTCAGCACAGAGCCCACCTCAAATCCTCTGTCCCCCTCTCTCTAACCCTCCTCTACTTGCACTCTCTCAAAAATAAAGAAAACATTGAAAAAAAAATCCTACACTTGCCTAAGCATGCTTATTTTTCACGGCATTTTTGTGTGATAGGTTGATAGCATTTACAATGTTTGATGTAAGTATCTAAATTTTTTCAATGTTTATTTATTTATTTTGAGAGAGAGAAAGAGGAAGAGAGAGCAAGCAGGGAAGGGGCAGAGAGAGAGGGAGAGACAGAATCCCAAGCAGGTTCCACGCTGTCAGCACGGAGTCTGACTCGGGGCTCAAACTCATGAACCATGAGATCATGACCTGAGAGTGAAACCAAGAGTCGGACACTCAGCTGACTGAGCCACCCAGATGCTCCATAAGTATCTAAATTTTTATACGTTTTGTCCTGCAAACCTATTCAGAATTTCTTCATTTTTTAAAGCAGTCCAGGCACCTGCAAATGGGAAAGGTCCAAACTTGGCTATTTTAGGTTATTCACAGTTATGGCTATTTCTTTTGGGAGTGATGCACACGCTCTGGAATTCGATAATGGCGATGTGTGAACTAAATACTGAAAAACAACACCAACACCAACACCGAATTATACCCTTTGAAGGAGCGAAATTTACAGTGTGTGAATTACATCTCCATAACGCCGCTATAAAGCAACGTACCGGGAGCCCCTCCCACCACGGGCACTTCCTGACATGTGTGCCTCACACCGTCCTTGTTCCGAAAGCCTCGTGACCTTAGTTTAGGTCAGGGCTGCGCCGCGGAGGTGTAACATGAGCCACAGGTGTAAGTTAAAGTTCTCTGGATTCCTACCAGGAGTCAAACCCGGACCTGCGGCCTCCAGCCCCTGTGACGTTGGCAGTGTCCCAGCGGTAAAGAGGTGGCTCCAGCTCAGCCAAGCTCCCCGGAAGGGACCGAGGCGTTCCCCATCTCCACAACTCAATCCCTCTCCTGCCACTGGACTCCAGAGCACACAGATGTCTTTAAAAATATGCTTCTTCTATTTTATCTGCTTTTCCCAGTTGTTCTTAGCAGGAGATGTGTCTTATTGCGATCTTTATTATTTTTTAAAAGTTTATTTCTTTATTTTGGGAGAAACAGAGAGAGCACGAATGGGGGAGGGACAGAGAGAGAGAGGGACGCAGAGAATCCCAAGCAGGATTCGCACTCTCAGCGCAGAGCCCGACGTGGGGCTCGAACTCACGAAACCGTGAGATCGTGACCCGAGCCGAAACCAAGAGTCGGACGCTCCACTGACTGCGCCCCCAGGCGCCTCCGATGTCTGTATTTTTTAAAGATCTTCTTTTCTGTTTGGCAACCAGACCGTGGCAGGACAGGAGTGGAAGCAGGAAACGAAGGCAGTGGTCTAGGTGAGGCACGTCGGCAGCTGGGACGGGGTGGTAGAGATAAGAGAGAGATCTCTCCGTGTTGGCATGAGAAGTGAGGATGTACTTCCAGGGGAATGAAGTTAGGGGCCCAGAAGAATGTAAAACATGAGGTCATTTTTTGTTAAAAATTATATACTCAGAATGGGGTAGTGTTCTTTTTATTTTGAGATGCTTTTTCTCTTTTGTCTTTCCCGGCCATAATAATCTTCTCTCCATTACACCTTAGATGTCTTTTTGGGCAGGGGGAAATTCGAATCTGTTACAGAAAGAACGCCAAGAAAGACCTCGGTGTCAACTTTTGTCAGTCAAACGTTGTGTTTTACGACAGGACAATAGCTTGAATGTTGGATTTTGCTGACCTCCTTTTTACCTTCGTTACCTCCTTACTCCAGATACGGTCCCTTTGGGGTTACGTTCGAACATATGAATTTGGAGGGGACACAATGAAGTCCACAGCAGGGGCTTGGGATTTGGTTTCCCTGAGATGCCCCGGGCTCTGGAGGGGTCTGAGCTGACCCGGGCCGTATGGGGAGCTGAGGAGCTGGCGGCAGAACTTGCCAGAAGCGACCAGATCTGCCCTCTGTTTAAAATCCGGCATGTGCCCCGGTGAATTGTGGGCCCTTGGCCAATGTTTATCGGAAGCATCAACTGTATTGTGTGCGTGACTGTCTCCGGTCCTCCAGCCTTCAGGAGTCACTCCCTCCTCAAACAACCCCCTGGATCTCACCCCCCAGCCCTGCAGGAAATCCATTTGAGTCTTTAGAAAATGCCGACGTGTTTCAATAGATCTGTCCCACAGCCGTGTGTGCACGGCTCGGGTGCTCCAGGCTTGTCTGCGGTCGCCTGAGGCTTTTTCTTAACTTCTTCTTCTGGTGGCCGTTCGTGGCCTCAGCCATTTTGCTCCGAACATCCCTGTGACGCTGAAGCTGGGACCGGGACAGCACAGGCTCCGGACTCTGTCCTGGTCTTGGTTCTGCCTCAGAAGCACATGGACCCGTGGCCTCAGATGGCCGTCACAGCATTTTCTAGCTCGTCCATGCAGATCCAGTCTCCAACGTTCAGCGGGAGGATGTGACAGTTTCCTGGAGCTTGGCGACCTTCCGTCTTCCTCGTGATCCGCGGGGTCTCACCGCCCACATGGAGTGCTCAGGGGCTTCTGAGAAGGTGTTGGTTTAGAAGGGAGGGCAGGTGGGTGAAGACGGGAAGGAAGGGTGGAGAGTGGGAAGCGAGTAAAGATGGAAAGAAGAGAAGCTATCAGAGCTTGACGTCACTCCGACTGTGACATGCGTCCATACCACCTAGACAGCTTGTTAAAACGGGTCCCTGGGCCCCACCCCCAGAGTGTTGCATTCAGTAGCTTTGAGGTGGGGACCAAGAATTCTCATTTCTAACAAGGTCCCGGTCAGGGGACCGCACTTTGAGGACCGCCAACTCCATCCGGAACTAACTTGGAGACGGTGCGCCCCACTTCGATAGAGTGCTTTGCTCTTTACAACGGCTAGGTGAATCTGCTCCTTCCAAAATATCCCTGCGGCCAAGAGCCAAGTCCATCTGTTTGTTCGTACAGTAGCAAGATGTCCAACAAATCCCCGAAGAAGCTAATGAGCAACTTGGATCCAACTCTTTATTGTCTGTCAGAGAAAAGGCATCCATGCTTGGTAACGAGCCCTCGGTAGCTCTGCGGCCGGAATAAAGCGCCTTGGCGGCTAGCCGGTAGAGGCCTCACTTGACGGTGCTGGACCAGAAAGCCTAACCACGCCACGCTTTCCTGAACGGCACCTACCTAACACCCCCCCCATTAAGTCGGAGGAGCAGTGGCTGGTTTCTACTTTCAGAAACCCGTTTATTTCTACCTTGGAGAGCAGGAGAGGGTGCGTGCGCCACACTGCACGAAGGCCTGGGGCACGGTGGCCGCTACCCCTGTTCACCCTTCTGTCGGCATTAAGTAGCCGCCTGTACGGTCTGGCCCTGAACTAGGTGGGAGCATGCTCATGGAGGGGCGGGGGGACAGTGATGGAATGCATCCAAGGTCTGCTAACAGCATCGGCTGGGCCCGGGACACAGCTCCAGGCCGGGCGCACAGGGAGGGCTCAGGAAACATCAGCCGTGATCATTCCGGGGGTGATTAAGAGGAAGGTGCCCCGATCAAGGTCTGGTGTAGAATTCTCTCGCTCGATGCAATACGCGCGGTCCTTGTGGGAGGAAATTAGCATTCCTGATAAATGCTTCAGCAATTTTCTGATAAACTTTAACAAGATTAAAGCCTCTTTGGGGAAATCAGCTACCCACACATTCCGCTGATTATTTAGACATTCTTTGTCTTGTATTCAGTTTAATAGTGATTATCCAACCATCCTCTTTCCCTGCAAAATGTCCGTGTAACAAACGGGAGCTGTGACATGGCTCTGCGGCAAGATCGAAAGAAAACTTTGACACGTGTTTCTAACGGGTTTAGCTGAGAAAATTTAAAACGGTCCTTATGGAGATAGGACATAGGAAAAGGGCTAGCATTTACGAAGCACTCACTGCTTGCCAGACGTTGTACGAAAGGGGTTGTATGGATGGCTCGGCTCACTTTTCTCTTCATAATGAGCTGGGTTATAATAGCTCCGTTTTACTGATAAGATGGTCAGAGAGGTGAAGTGACTTGCCCAAGGTCACACAGCCAGGAAACGGCAGGATTGGTTTGGTACCAAGGCCTGAGTCCATCGCTCGAGCGACGAATGGCTAGGCCCCTTCCGCCTCTGCCAAAGGAATGACGGCGGGAGATCGGAGAGCGGGAGAGTCTCTGAGGGAGGGCTGCTGGAGGATCGCGGGAGAGCAGAGGAGGGACAGCGTCCTCCCAGGGAGGGGTGGTGGAAGGAACACAGGCGGCTCAGCGCAGAAGAGGACGGAGGGGCGGGACACTGGAGGCAGTGAGAAGGGCGGTCGGGAGCAGCCTCGTGAGCAGAGGCAGAGCCAAGGCCCAGGCGAGTTTGGCTGGGATTGCGGAGGCCTCTGTGGCAGCCGCAGGAGTGAGTGGGCCCCGGTCCTTTCACTGCTGAGGTAGACTGTGGCCGTCCCGTGCTGTGGACCCACCTGCCGCCAGCTGGATTTCGACGGCTCCGGATCCCAGTTCCCTCTCTTACTAGCCGCGTGTGTGGCCTTGGCGCAGAGGTGTCTGAAGGGAAGGTTTCCTCGTCTGACGACCGAGGGGGAACGAAAGCATCTTCCCCGTAGGATTGCCGTGAGTCTAAACAAGATAAACCTCAAAAAGCAGTTAGGACACGCCCGGCGCCTACTGAGGGCTCCGTAAAAAGGTGGGGTGTTCTTGCTTTATTTGTTCGTTTTTCCACTGTACAGTATTTGACTTATTTATTTAATTAACTTGTTTTAAAAATGTTTATTTATTTATTTTGAGAGGTGGGGGGGGAGGGGCAGAGAGCATCCCAAGCAGGCTCCATGCCGTCAGCACGGAGCCCAACACAGGGCTCGATCTCACGAACCGCAAGATCGTGACATGAGCCGAATTCTAGAGTGGGACGGTTGACCAACTGAGCCGTCCAGGTGCCCCTGATTCATCAATTTTTTCCGACAGTATAGCTGACACCCAATGTCATGTTAGTTGCAGGTGTACAACGTGGTGATTGTGCAAGCCTATATGTTATGCAGTGCTCACCACAAGTGTAGCTACTGACTGTGAGGTGTTCCAGGTGTAATGCATAACTGAATGTATGGTGGCTTATATCACTCTTTACTTTCTCAGGAGGGCTGTGAAAAAAATTTTAAATGTATTTTAGTATAATTTCAGACTGTTACAGAAGTTGCAAAAGCAGTGCAAAGAATTCCCGAACACCCTTCACGAAGACTACACATGCATATATCATTTCCTTCTGAACTGTCTGCAAATTGGATGCAGACCTGGTGGCCCTTTACCCCCAAAGACTTACGTGTGTGTCCCTAAAGGCAAGGATGTTCTCTTGCAAAGTCACGGCACAATGATCAAAATCATGAAATTGACATTGATACAATATTGTTATCAGAAGAGTCATGCAGATTTGGTTCGTTGCCCGATGACATCCTACACAGCAAGAGAAAAAAAACTCTGATCATGTCTTGCATTCAGTCGTCCCGTCTCTTTAGTCTGCTTGAGTTGGTAACAGTTCACTACTTTTCTTGGTATTTCATGAGCTCGACATTTTCGAAGAGCACAGGCCACTCTCTCTTCAGGTTTGTCTGAAATTTCCTCACAATTAGATTCAGGTTAGGTGTTTGGGGGCAGAAGTACATCTCAGTTCATCCCATCGTTTTGAACAATTTTGTTCTCAACCTAAAAATGGGGTCCCCTCATAGGAAGAGGTGGGGAGCACTGGACTGCCTGAAGGACTCAATAAACACGCAGACACCCCCAGGACCGCTGAGCCTGTGAGCCAGGAACCCGCCTGGTTAACCAGCATCCTGGGTGGACCAGTTACCTACATTCCTTCAAGCCTCCCACTCCAAGACATGGCCAGCAGATGGCGCTGCAGTCTGCACTTTGAAGGCAGTGCGTGGGCTTCTAGAAAGATCTCACAGTGCCGGGTTTCCTGTGAATTCAGGCTGACATCCATCAGAAGAGCTTGGTTCCTTAAGCTGCCTGCCTCCTGCTTTCCCTTTTTGTGCCTTCAGAGGGGCCTCTCTTGATGCTGCAAGACCTCAATGGAGCCAGAACTTGCTTGGCGGCTCCTCAGCCAGAGATGACCCACTCTTGGCAGGGAGAGACCCTTCTTTCTGACAAGGTAACCAAGAACTCTTTAAAACACAGAAGGCATAATGCCCCCCGACTGGCATTTACTGAGAGCTTACTGTGTGCTGGACACTGTGACAAGCACGTGACTCATTCACTGTCTCCTGTGCGCTCGCCACAAGCCCTGAGGAAGGACAGAGGAAGTAACCTGCCCGAAGTCACACAGCAAGCCACTGTCGCCGCCTCCAGGTTCCATCTCGGCTGGCATTTGTACTTGAGTCAGAGGAAGGGACGGAGCCATGTCTGGGCCACCGGCACGTTTATATACACGTACCTGAGGGCGTCCTGAGAAAGGAGATCATACTCAACCCTGCCTGCAGGGACCAGTGCGACCGGCCCAGGAGCCGCCTTGGACAGACTGTGTCAGCCCCCCTGTGAAGGGCGCTCGAAGGGTCAGGGAGGCAGAAACAACACGGGTCACAGCGCGTGGAGGGCCGATGGGACTGTTGTGTCTCACGGGCTCTGAAAGGCTGGAAGAGCTGGGAGTCTTTCAAAGTCTGGAGGGACACCATGGGGCATTTGGTGTGTGTGACACCCATGACCGTGCAGACCATACTTGTTACGCTTGTTCCTATTTACTTAATCCTTTTCTTTTTTTTTTTTTTTTAATTTTTTTTTTATGTTTTTATTTATTTTTGAGAGCAGGAGAGACAAAGCATGAGTGGGGAAGGATCAGAGAGAGAGAGAGGGAGACACAGAATCTGAAGCAGGCTCCAGGCTCTGAGCTGTCAGCACAGAGCCCGACGCGGGGCTCGAACTCACAGACCGTGAGATCATGACCTAAGCTGAAGTCGGCCGCTTAACCGACTGAGCCACCCAGGCGCCCCTACTTAATCCTTTTCTAATAGATTGCATTGAGGGGAGCTTTAGTACCTGGGAGCATGCATGGTGTGGAACGAGCCTGGAGATGGGGTCAGGTGGGACTTTTTACCTATGGGTGTGGTCAAGAGAAGCGTCCTAGAGAACAGAGAAGTTTGGAGAGGTGCCAGCGTGGGTCAGTTGGTTAAGTGTCCAACTTCGGCTCAGGTTATGATCTCGTGGTTCCTGAGTTTTGAGCCCCACATCGGGCTCTCTGCTGTCAGCGCAGAGTCTGCTTCAGATCCTCTGTCCTCCTGTCTCTGTCCCTCCCCTGCTCACACACCTGCTCTCTCGCTCTCTCTCTTTCTCAAAATAAACTTGAAAGAAACAAAGAAAGAAACAGAGAAATTTGGAGTTCTGGTAAATATCCTGATCGATATATATTGCTATTGAAGCAAACATTGCCAGTTGCTTACACAAGACCTCATCTCCCCTTCTTCCTTATTAGCAGAACCCTGGGGTGGCTGAAGTGGCCGCCTGCCCAGCTAAAGAGCACTGAGCCAGTCTGGGCCAATGAGATGGGAACCAACAATACTGGGTGGGTGTATTAGTCTAGATTCAATCAGGAGTGAAAAATCACATGGTAATTGGAACAAGGAAAGTTTACTATAAAGAATGACTAACTATCACGGGGGCTGGAGTAATGAGGGATGGGCTAGTAGGAAGTGAAGAGGATGCAGGATGAGGACCAGCCGCTACTCCCAGAGCTGAGCTAGAGCTCCCACCTCTCCCATGTTCTCCCCCCAGAGCTGAGATCCAGACTTTGTGAGTAGGGCATGGTTGTAGTTCCCTGGATGGTAGAGAAGTCACTGCGGTCTGTGTTAGTGGAACTTGCCAGGAAATTGCCTTCTATGGTGTTGGGGAAAGCTATTCACAGGAGGTATCTCAGTGGAGACACTGGGTTACAAAATCGCCACAAGCGGGGATGCTGGGGGAAGCTGCCGGCCCCTCAGTGCTGCTGGCTGTCACACACCACAGGAGCCGGGTGCTGGAGGAGCTGCCCATGCTGCAGGAGGCTGCAGAGTGTGCGGACACAAACCAGGAAGGGGCGGGCTCCTGGAAAAGGCCTTTAAAAGGGATCAGATCTGGCTGGCTTATCCCTTTTGCACTTTGATTTTCTCTTTCTTCCTGTAAACTGGATCCAGAAGGAGGAGGACTTGGAGCAGGACTTTAACTGACATGTAATGTGAGTAGGAAATAAACCATGGTGGGGATAAGCCACGAAGATCTTGGGACTGTTTGTTTTGCAGCACAACCTGGTGAAACCTGACTGATACACATAAAGAATGTTTTATATAATAATTGCCAGTTAAAGTGAATAGAAGACTTCTTCGTTTCTTTTTTTTTTTCTAAACGTTTATTATTTTTGAGAGACATGGAGACAGAGCACGAGCAGGGGAAGGGCAGAGAGAGTGGGAGACACAGAATCCGAAGCAGGCTCCAGGCTCTGAGCCATCAAGACAGAGCCCGATGCGGGGCTCGAAGTCACAGACCGTGAGATCATGACCTGAGCTGAAGTAGGCCGCTTAACCGACTGAGCCACCCAGGTGCCCCAAGACTTCTTTGTTTCTTAAAATACTATGAGAAAGTAAGAATTATGATTAAAGAAAGAGCTAATAAGGTCTTCTTCAAAGGAAAAGGGAAAGAGTCATAAAAACACCTCCTGGACATCAGATATCCTGGTACTTACAAATTTGTTACAGGACCAGGAGAAGGAAAGAAAAGAACAAAATGGAAAGAAGAAAGAGAAAGGTAAAATGTTAAAGGACAAAGAAAGTTTGAGATGATTGTGTTTCTATACCCCTCAACAGACGCCCTGACGTTGCCCAGGAAAAGAAAAGGAATATTATGAAACCAGGAAAGCCTGGCTGCTGCTTACCTAAAGACCACATAGAGTTGCCTGCGTGAGACAACTCTACACAAATCATCCATGAGACATGATTTGAAGCCACCGTGTTCTCTCTCAACAGCATCTTAACATGCCTCGTCTGTCCTCATCAGCAGGTGCGAGGGCTTCCCACTGAATTCCAGTTTCAGAATGACCTTTGAGGTGTCCCCAGGGATCTATAAAGTTAATAGCTTTTATTTTGAGTCAGACACTTCAACACTTAGTCTCTCGATTTAGTGAGGATCCAGCTCCTGGCTCTCATAGAATGTGGCAATAGAAAGAAGCGATTCACCCGGATGGTGCGAGAAGGAAAAGAGGGCTGAGTGAAAGCCCCCTGGTGACCCTCTCCAGCGGCAAAGACAAAATGGGGGAGGGAGGCACAGAAGACCGTGCTGTCTCTGGTGAATTTGGCGGATTTGAGCAAACTGGCGAGGGCGGGGACATCTGTCACGCGTTGAAAGCCCCACCTATGTCCCAGATATTAAGGGGGTGCAAATTTCCCAAAAGTAAGAGAGAGGATCTGGAAAGGTCAGGCCAACATTCTTACTTGGAAGATGATGACTCTGGGTAGAGGTGGACTGAGTGAGGGGTCACAGTTTGGGTCCGTCTTCAGCCCCAGGGTGGTGGGAAACCAAGCTGTAGGGAGGACCCAGTAACCTTACCACCCTTCTTTTAGAAGATTTAAAACCCCCTCCTCGAGATCGAAAACTCAAGTGGAGAACAAAAAGGAATTCAAAGTTGCCAGTTAAACCAGATGGGGGGTGATGGGGGGAATGAAAACACTGTGTGTCAAAAGCCATGAGATAAAGCTAAAACCATAGTGAATGGAAAGTGTACTCCTAAACGTTTATATTTATGAAAAAGAAAAAGAAGAGCAAGGAAAACCGAATCCAGCACTCAACCCAGGAAGATATAAAATGAGCCAGAAAACCAATCCAAGGGAAGAAGGACAGAACAAAGACAGGCAGAAATTAATGAGTCAGAAAACACAACAACAATTTATCAAGTTTATCAGACTTGATGAATTGAGGCGCTGATTCATTGTGGGAAGGAACCCCACACGGGAAACCAGATAAGCCACTGGTTGGCCTAATCAAAGGGGAAAACAGACAGAGAAGGCAAAATTAGGAAGGAGAAATGGCAGATAAGCATGAGAAGAGAACATTTTAATATGTATATTTTAATTGCATAAATAATGCATGGATACGTGGTCTTTAGAAACAAGAGTCAAACAAAAGAAAATACCGAGTCAACGGTCAAAGCTCTCTGTCTTAGGGGCGCCTGGGGGGCTCAGTCGGTTAAGCGGCCGACTTCGGCTCAAGTCATGATCTCACGGTCTGTGAGTTCGAGCCCCGTGTTGGGCTCTGTGCTGACAGCTCAGAGCCTGGAGCCTGCTTCGGATTCTGTGTCTCCTTCTCTCTCTGCCCTTCTCCTGCTCATGCTCTGTCTCTATGTCTCAAAAATAAATAAATGTTAAAAACATTAAAAAAAAAAAAGAAAAAAAAAAGCTCTCTGTCTTAGCCTGCTAGGCCTGCGTGACAAAACACTGCGGACTAGGGGGACTTCAACGACGGAAATGTTCTTCCTTCTCATCCTGGAGGCTGGAAGTCCAAGATCAAGGCACCCGCACGGTTGGTTTCCTCTGAGTTCTCTCTTCCTGGGGTACAAGTGGTGGCCCTCTCGCTGTCTCTTCACGTGGTCGTCTTGCTGTGCACGTGCCCCTGGTGTCTCTCTGTGTGTCCTAATGTCCTCTTCTTTATAGAAGGTCACCAGCCAGGGCGCCTGGGTGGCTCAACCGGATAAGGAGTCTGACTCTTGGTTTCCGCTCATGGTTGGTGGGTTCGGTCCCGCATCTGGCTCTGCGCCGACAGTGCAAGGCCTGTTTGAGATGGTCTCTCTCTCCTCTCTCTGTCCCTCCCCCACTTGTACACACTCTCTCTCTTTCTCTGAAAATAAATAAACATAAAAAATATTTAATATCACCAGCCAGCTCGGATGAAGGCCTACCCTAACAGCCTTGTTTTAACTTAATCCTTTCCTTAAAAGCCTTTTCTTCAAACACAGCCACATTCTGAGGTGCTGGGGGTTTGGGCTTTAAAACGAATTTGAGGGGGGACAGAACTTAGCCACCTTCATTCACCTTCTTCCCCGCAAGTCCTACCTCTTTCCCCAGAAGTACCGTGACGAACTAGGTCCTCCCATGACATTCGTGGGGCTCAGGACAAAGGTCAAGCCAAGGCTCACATGGCAAATGTCTACATATCTTTTGGTAAATCCAGCCTAATAAACCCTTAAATAAAAATGTCCTATCCTCCTACCTCTAAACAAATGACCTGGAAAACCGGGTTCGGATTTAGAATCTCTGGACTCTCCAGAGCTCCTTGCCAGAACATGGCAGCGAGGCCACCCTTACCTTCCACACGTGACTCTGTCTGTACCACGAGGGCCTGTGCACACCTGTGCGTACGGGGACTCCTACCTGTACATCCGGGCTCCTCCCTGACCTCAAACGGTGCCCTTTGGCTACTGGTGGGCCCTCGCGGGGGGGGGGGGTCGGGTCATATCATCCTCAGGAGGTGAGGCCCCCACAGACCCTGGAATGAATTCGAGGGTCCCAGGAATAGGGAGCTGGTCTAGAAGGAAGTCTCCGGCTCTAGAAGCGTGTGTCCTCTGTGGGCTGTGATAAATCTGGTGGGAGCTTGAGTGGGCCCCTCAGAAGTGCAAGCCCAAGGCAGAGGTCCCTCTTGCTCAGGTCTGAGAGTAATATGATACTGTCACAACCTGGAATTAGAGGGGAACTAGCTTTTATTTGGGAATTAGAGTCTCATTTCAAAATAAAAGATTATTTTAAAAACTGGCTTCTCTCTTTTTTATGTCCTCTAGATTTTTCCTTGTCCACATATATAGATCTACTTTATTCTCTTTCATTGTTGCATTTGACACAATGCAGTGTGAATCTGCTTGAAAATTAGGATGATTTCAAACCCAAAGGAGTTAAAAAAAAATTACCAAAATGGACTTATAAAGAAATAGAATGGCTAAACAGACTAGTAACTGTGCAAGTAGCTGAGGGAGTTATCCAAGTGAACTGCAGAGTTCCTCCCAAATCTGCAAATGACAGGTAATTCCAAAGCTCATCAGACTCTTCCAGAGCATAAAGAAATATGCCCAGTTATTTTTATGAAGGATACCAACACTGCTGTTGATAAGACCCCACAGAGGTCTTATGTTGAAGCCCTAACTCTCAGTGTGATGGTATTCGGAAGTGGGACCTTCAGGAGGTAGTTACATGTGGATGAGGTCGTGAGGGTGGAGACCTCTTATACAAAGAGACGTCTGTCTTTTTCTCCACCATATTAAGACGCAGGGAAAAAATGGCCATCCGTAAGCCGGGGTTTGGACCCTATCTGGGAACTGAATCAAACGGCACCTTGATTTTGGACTTCTCAGCCTCCGGAAGTGTGAAACATAAATGCCTGGTATGTAAGCCACCCAGTCTATGGTATTTTGTTATACAGCCTGAGCTGACTGAGACAAAGCAGTCAAAAGAAAATCAAGACTAATTTCATCTGTGGATATTGAAGCAGAACATTTCTAGGAAGGATTAAGAAGTAGAATCTAGTAATAAAAGACCTCAATAAATGGAGAGATAGACCATGTTAATGGATTGGATAATTTGGCATAACAAAAATGATACTTCTCCCCAGATTTATTTGTAGGTTTAACATAATTTCTATCAAATTTCTGGTAAGAATTTTTGTAAATACAGGGGCCCCTGGGTAGCTCAGTCAGTTAAGCACCAGCTTTGGCTCAGGTCATGATCTCATGGTTCATGACCTTTAGCCCTGCATTGGTCTCTGTGCTGACAGCTCGGAGCCTGGAGCCTGCTTCGGATTCTGTGTCTCTGCCTTACTCTGCTTCTCCCCAACTCACACTCTGTCTTTCTCACTCTCTCAACAAATAAATATACGTTTAAAAAAATTAAAAAAAAAGAGTTTTTGTCAATATAGATAAGCCGATTCCAAAATGCACGCAGAGGCAAAGGAACCAGAATAGTTAAAACACTTGACAATGAAGAATGAATTGGGGGAATCACCCTACCTGACGTTACTACTTATAATCAAGCAAGCGGTGTTAGTGTAGGGAAAGACACATAAATCAAGGGAAAAGAATAGAGTCCAGAAACAGACCTGCACAAGCACGACCAACAGATTCTTGACAAAGGCGCAAAAGCAACTTAATGGAGAAGGGATAGTCCTTTCAACAAATGGCGTTGGCACGAATGGACGTATGAAGGGAAAAACAATGAGCTGTACAAGTGTGCAAAGATTAATTCAAAATGCATCATAAACCTAAGCATAAATTGCACAACTACAAAACCTTTAGAAGAAATTATAGGAGAAGATCTTCATGACCTAGGGCTTGGGGAATTCGAGTTCTTAGACGTTAGACCAAAGCATAAGCCATAAAAGCAAAATAACTGATAAATGGGACTTAATTTATCAGTTATAATTTTAATCGAAATTAAAAGCATGTGTATGTGAAAGATCCTGCTAAGAAAGTACAAAGACAAGCCACAGTTTGGGAGAAAATATGCACAAATCACATGCCTGACAAAAGACATGCATCCAGAATATAGAAAGAAGGCTCTAGACTCAACATTAAGATAAGAATCAAATTAGAAAATATATAAAAGACTTGAACTGACATTTCACCAAAGAAGATGTAAAGATGGCAACTAAACACATGAAAAGGTATTCACTTAATTAGCTATTAAGAAAATGCAAATTAAAGCCACAGCGAGATACCATTATACGCTTTTTACGATGGCTAAAAATAACAATATTGACAATACCACGTGCTGGTGAGCACACCCTTCGGTACAGCCTCGACTCTCAGAACCACGGTAATGTATCACATACCCAATCAATCAATAAATAACCCAGACCCACCAGGATATGTGGGAGAAACCTAAAATGGCATACAAAGAATAACAAATGAACCTGTGTTGCAGGGAAATAAGATAGCCCCACTGAATTGCATGGGGAGTAAAAGAACCGATCTAAGTAACTTTGGAAAACAGTATTTTGACTGGACACTACGTGGCTACATACAAAAAGAATTATACACGGATATTGCACTCCATTTAGTAAGTATGTGTTTACTAATATTGAACAAAAAAGAAAACATGTTGAAGAAACATGTAAGAAATTAATAATAAGGAAAGAGCTAGAATGAACCACATGTGGTGTTGGATTGGAATCAGAAATATAAGTATTCGAACCCATGGCTTTAATATGTTAAAGATGGATAAAAACAGAAATAAATACGAATGCATGTATGAATGTGTTAGTCTCCCCACGTGTGTTTCCGGGTCCGGACATCTTAGAAGCCAGCGATGCCCAGTGGCAGTGAGCACATCGAGCTATTTAGTGCCAGATAGTGGCTTCTGTGTATATCTTCCTATTAAAAAAACAAAAGTTCTTCGAAGATATGGTTAATTCCAGAGCTTGCACGCAGAAAGTAAAACATGAGCCGGAAACATGTTAATGGTGCTGGAGAGAAAGGGAGTGCGCAGGGCAAGCTGGGGCCGTGGTGAAAAGACTCAGAAGCCGACCCGAATTATTCCTAATGGCTTAAAGCAGCGACTCTGTGAGCAACAAACTCAAGATTGGATTATAACCCCGTTCTGTTTTCTCCCATAACCATTATCATCTCTTAATTAACCACATAATTAACATATTATGTTTTTGTTTATTGCCTTTCTCTCCCCACTAGAATACAAGCCTTACAGAGGTGGGGATTTGGGGGTCTGTTCTGTTTACTGATATATGCCAAGTATCATAACAACACCTGGCATTTAATGCAGACATAATAAATATTTGTAGAACGAGTAAATTTTCTCTCTTCTCCTATTGGCACATAGATTGGGTAAACTGAATGTTCTAATGGAAACAAAACTTTTTTCCCAAATAATTGAACACCAACTAGCCGCCGCCATCTTAGTCTCTGCCTTAGCACGTGTAAGACTCATATGGGCAGGTAGGGACGGTCTTGAGGGAGCTGAGCAGACTGGGACACGGCCCTGAGAAAAGAATATGGCCATCTGGGAGCCCAACTCCCAGGGAACACTTTGGAAGATTTTCCTCTCAAAAGGATACTTGGAACACCTGTGGCTGTTTCAGTGAGAAGACTTTTGTGTGGCTAATTTAAAGCCCATTGGTATCTTGATCTTAGCTGAAACTCTCCCACTCTTGTGAGGTTGACATTAGGTGCCCATTTCATGGATAAGGGCAAGGAAGCCTGGAGAAGGTACATATGTTAGTTTGGGTGGCTCGAACAACAGGTATATATGGCCTTTCAGTGCCGGAGGCCAGAAGTCTGAAATCAAGGTATGCACAGGGCCATGCTCCCGCTGAGACCTTGGAGAGAATCCTTCCTTACCTCTTCCTCCCGTCTGGTAGCCTCAAGCTTTCTTTAGCTTGCTCCACCATCAGTCCAAGCTCTGTCTCTGTCATCAGATGGCTGTCTTCACATCATCTTGCCTCTGTGTGTGTCTGTGTCTGTGTCCAAATTTCCCCTTTTTATAGGACACCAGTCCTATTGGGTTAGGGCCCATCCTAATGGCCCCATGATTACCTCGATCAAGACCCTACTTCCTCATAAGGTCATAAGGTCATACTTTGAGGTCCCGGGGCTAAAGCCTCAGCATATCTTTATTGGAGGACACAGTTCAACTCCTAGAAAGAAGTTACTTCAAATCATGGAATGTTAGAGCTAAAAGGGGCTGTTTCTATTGGAGCCACCCCACTCTATACTCCGTCTACATGAATTCAATTACGAGTAGGGTCCCCTAAAATGGAAAGTTGTCAAGGAAATTCAGCAAAATACTACCTATGGCAAAGGTCATTTCGATCTACCAGCTCTCCCATCCGCGAAGCCCTTGATCAATCTCCAAAACGTAGGCCCTCCGGGTCCTCTCTTGTCTTCTGCTGCCCCGGGCTTGGGCCCTCCTAACTTAACATCGCATGACTCATCTCCCTCTCAAGTAGTCTCTGGAGCCCCAGTAGACAGCTTAGGACCATCTGAAAGAGTGAGAGCAGGGTGAGACACCCTTTGGGGAGCTCGCTGATCTGAACGGCAGTGACATGAAAGTGGAACGCAGGGGCAACTGAGCATGTGCAGCAGAGGCTTGTGGAGTTAATTAACGGCTGACTGTAAGTTGGAGGAGCTGTGCGATAAGGGCCTAAGGCAGCCCATAACTGGGGAAAAGGTTGGAGTATTAGGTTAAGTGATAAGAGGCTTCAAGTCAAATCACCAGGTACATATTAAGTGCCCAACTCAGGATTGCAATAAACCATGGGTGACACGAAGACATATAATACCTGTTTCCTGCCTGCAAGGAAATTATAATTTACTTAGGAAGGTTA
Organism: Paradoxurus hermaphroditus; assembly: GCA_004024585.1. Lineage (NCBI taxonomy): Eukaryota > Metazoa > Chordata > Mammalia > Carnivora > Viverridae > Paradoxurus > Paradoxurus hermaphroditus. The sequence continues at coordinate 1,925 of PITB01019918.1, read as the reverse complement.
GACGTAAAACTCAGGAGAAGTTATATAACAAAATATTTAAATAGTGATCCGCAGTACTACCAGATCAGTTGCCAGATGAATTGTAGATCTGATAACAAGCTTTCAGAATTCTGAACAAGGAGATATCATTTGTTTATTTATGATCTAGATAGTGCATATTTTCTTGCTTGGGGGAAAGGAGGGGTTAACTGAACAGGGAAAACCAATGAAACTTAGAGATGTTTTGTAACAGTGATCAGAAAAATGGATAAACCTTTGGTTAGACTAAGAAAAAAAGAAGACTCAAATCGAAACGAAAGAGGAAGTATTACAACTGATGACACAGAAATAAAAAGGATGATAAGAGACTACCATGAACAATTATATGCCAATAAATTGGGTAAACTAGAAAAAATGGATGCATTCCTAGAAACATACAAGCAACCAAGATTGAATTATGAAGAAATAGAAAGTCTGAGCAGACCCATAACTAGTAAGGAGATTAAATCAGTAATCAAAGATCTCCCAACAAATAAAAGCCCAGGACCAGACTGCTTCAGTGAGAATTCTACCAAACATTTCAAGAAGAATTAATGCCAAGCCTTACCAAAAGCTTCACAATATAGAAGAGGAGGAACACTTCCAAACTCATCTTATGAGGCCAGTGTGACCCTGATGCCAGAGCCAGACAAAGACAGCACAAGAAAAGAAAGCTACAGGGCAACATCGCTGATGATTACAGATGCAAAAATCCTCAGCGAAATACTAGCAAATAAAATGCAATCTCGCATTAAAATGCGATTTATCCATGGAATGCAAGGACCCTTCAACACACGCAAATCACAAGTGGGGGAGGGGCATAGAGAAGGAGAGAGAATCCCAAGCAGGCTCCGTGCCATCAGCGCAGAGCCTGATGTGGGGCTTGAACTCAGGAAGCTGAGCCAAGCTCAAGTTGGATGCTTAATCGATTGAGCCCTCCAGGTGCCCTTTTCATATTCTCTCTTTAAAAAATTTTTTTTTAATGTTTATTTTTGAGAGAGACACAGAGAGAGAGAGAGAGAGAGAGAGAGAGAGAGAGAGAGAGAGAGAGACAGAGCACAAGTTGAGGAGGGACAGAAAGAGAGGGAGACACAGAATCCATAGCAGACTCCAGGCTCCAAGCTGTCAGCACAGAGCCCGACCTGGGGCTCGAACCCACAAACTGTGAGATCATGACCTGAGTCGAAGTTGGTCACTTAACCAACTGAGCCACCCAGGAGCCCCGCGGCACCCCCCCCTTAAGTGATTTTCTGCAGGGGCAGTTCTTGGAGAACCACTCATTTTTTTGTTTTCTTAATGTTTATTTTTAAAAGAGAGGGAGAGAGCAGGAGGGGCAGAGAGAGATGGAGATAGAGGATCTGAAGCAGGCTCTGCACTGTCAGCAGAGAGCCGGGTCTGGGGCTTGAACTCACAAACCGAGAGATCACAACCTGAGCTGAAGTCTGATGCTTAACTGACTGAGCCACCCAGCGCCCCTTGGAGGATCACTCTTGATTGCATGACAGGTTCTAGAAAGCAAGCTAGCAGCGGAGGGGCGGGGCTGGAAGAGAGCTGGGCTTGATCGGGTCTCGGGGCCGAGGTGATGGGCGTCCCCCTGTACCCCAGGATGAGACGGTGACGGCAAGAGCGTCCTTTTAAAAACGGCCTGCCTGTCCCTGGGAATTTTGCTGACAGGCCTGCTCTGAGGGCCCCGCGGGATCACTTGAGGCGGGAGGAAAGCCTTCTCTCAGGGAAGTGGAGAACGGAGCCCTAGATTCTTTAGTGGCCCCGGGGGGGAAATCATTTTCTTCTGGCCCATAAAACACTTGTCTGTTCGGCTGTGTTTTACTACCAGCGTTCCCGTGCGGGCTGGGAGGAGCGGGCCCGGGTGGATGTGCTTGGGGGAGGGGGTGGGGGCTGGGGGGGTG